>JAJHUR010103091.1:0-21451 GCA_027495735.1 Lutjanus campechanus
GTTAGAGGACCTGCAGTGTAGTCTAAATGTGATTTTATTTAACTTGGGTTGCATCTTCAAAGGCATTTTTGTGAGATGTTTGCGTTCTGCATGGAATGATGAAATAATTGCCCGGGTGAAGACAACTTTTCAGTCCCGTACTTCCACAGGCTGCATTGTTCTGTGCAGGCTGTGGCAGTGGCAAGTGAAGTCTGTGGAAATATTGCATTTGAACATCTGTTCTGGGTAGATAGACCCCTTGTTGGAAGACATAAAAAATAAAAAAAACTTTTGACTTTTCCCTATGGTTTGCATTTGATATGCTGTGACTGAATCATAGAGTGACATATGGAGTGCTTAAGTCCCAAATAGGGCTAGTTGAAACCATTGACAGATAATGTCATGTCATGTCATGTCATATGGACGACATGACAGCACCCCAAAAGTGATGGCAAAACCTCTTGCTCTCCCACTGGTGAATGGCTACAGTATAAGTCATAAACCCCTCCCCCTTCACCTTAGTAGATGGGACGTGGGCCAAACTAAAACATCAAAGTAGACATCAAAGATATTTGTCCAAGGATGTTTTTTTTGTCATTTTAGGTAATTCCTATCAGACTATGTTCAAATGTTCATTTTTTTTGTAGAAGTCTGGTTTTAATTAGTTATTTGATGCTATAAAAAGAGGGCTTCACATCATGGTCAACAGCTGAACCCAGTTCACAATTTCAGTCAGCCAGTCGTTGGTTGCGACCAAAAAGAAAAAAAACTGTATTAGAATTAAAAGTAAAAGTACTACATAGGCAGCAGAGTGGCTCCTGTCACTGTTATACAATGTTTTATTGTGATAACTGATTTTAATGCTATAGCTGGTGGAGCTTTAGCTCAGTTTAACTACTACTCTTGGGTAGTTTTATCTGTAACAATGAATTGTGCTCTATATGATCAACATGATTCACTGGTTTCATATGTGCAAATTTAATATGCAAAGTAAGTGGTACCTAAATGTAAGTGGTAGATAAACGTAGTGGAGTTAAAAGCCCAATATTTCACATTGAAATGTAGTGGTAGAGAAGTATTGCACAAAATACTTTACTAAGTACAGTACTTGATTATATTTACATTCCACCTCTGCATATATAGTTTTTTTGCACATCAGACTGTAAGACAGTATAAAGAAAGTAATTTTACCTGCTTTAAAATATGTATTTTCAGTTGGCTGTAGCCAAAACCAAAGGTGACAAACACACAGTCCAGAGGGAAATCAATGTAAATAAACATTTAGAACAGAACAGTAACAACAACAACAGTGTAACTGTATATACATGTGCATGCATATGAGCATGACTGTGGCCAAGATGAGCGTCCTCTCTCTAACCACACATTGCTTTGGTGCAGAGTGTCAGGTGGCCTGTTTGTCAGCTGAAATATTCATCAAACAGATCAACGGAAAGTCTGGCTGCCTTTTCAACTGACAACTGCATGTCAATAATTGATAGGGAATGAGCTAAATGACTTAGTGAGTGTTTGGGGGGTCCTTCTCTTTCTGTAAGTGATGCCTCTGACCTTTGGTGTGTGAAAGAACTCATCATGGTCAGTGCTCACATGTCATATAAAGCCTGACACAATGAACTGAACAGTGAAAGTAATAAAGAAACAGAACGAAAGAAAGAAATAACTGAATCATTTGGTACTTACGTTACTTTCTTTGTGTGCATTTATTTTCTGTGAATCTGTGTTTTTAAATAGGGCTTTTCAGAAAACATTTTTACTGCAGAATTACAAGCCAGTATTAAATTCTTAATTAAACTGCCTTTTAATTTTCATTCTTCATTTCCAAGAAAAGCACTGTGTATCTTGGTTAAGTCGTCCTTTGTCTGTGCTTGTGTTTGGGTGGGAAGGGAAATTGAAAGATGTAAATTTGATAATATAATTTTCTGATGGTGATGTTCTTGAAATATATCAAAATAAAATTTCCTAAAATTGCAAATGTTCGTGATGATGCTGAATGACTAAATGGTTGGATATTGTGCAGAGACATTACATATTGTACCCACAAAAGCACAGTGGATTCATTTCGTTATTTATTACCTTCAAAAATTGAACTAAAATATCAAAGAAATTGTAGATTTTTGAAGTGTCACGATTGAGTTCTTGTTCTATATTAGTATCCTAAAATGCAAAACAATCAAACAAGTTTTATTATATAAATATCAGATACTATTGAATGATGTGATCATTTTGACCAAGATAATTATAAAATAAAAATAACGTTTTGGTATTAGCGCATTACATGAAACCTGGCAATATCTGATTAAGGCTAACAGTATTTAACCTCAATCCTACTGACTTAGAGGAAGTACACTTTTAATGACTTCATGTCATTCTTTTCAGTTTCTGTTTTAATTAGTGCGTGTTAAACATACAAAGTTTTTGGAGTCCTTGGGGACCCTTGTAAAAGGGGTACTCCACAGAGGAAAATTTTGTTTCTCACAATTGTCTTTTCTTTGTCTCATGAGAAGTAAATGAGCTTCTTATTTTAGCTCACTGAAGTCACATCTGTTTCTCCTGAACCCCCCCTCCCCCAAGAGAAAAAGGAACAAAACAAAAAGACAAGCAGAAGATCTTTTGCTGAGCTCATCAGTGTGTCAAAGGCTTCGCCTTGACGACCATACAGAGCAACAAGACTTGTCAATTTGACTGAGACAAATTTAAGATCTAATTTAAGACAATAAAATCTCCTTTTAGATCTCACTGTTATCTCCAGAGCTGATTATTTAAGACAAATTTAAGGAAAAAAAAGAACAATTTAAGATCTTCAATTGGGCTCAAATTAGTCTTGGGCTGAGATGAGACAAAGTCTGTTCATCAGGAGCCGAATTTAAGAAGTATGAGAAAATGGTGAAAGTCTCATATTGGTCTTAAATTGAGCTCAGTTATGTCAAGGAGACATGGGTTAGACAAAGTCGAGTGTTTCCTTTCCTTTGGATCCATCAGTCACTTTCTAGGAGACAGACAGAGTTGAGTTGCGAGAAAATAAGTTAACATTTTGCTACGATGTGATGATCCCTAGAGATTCCAGTCAGTAGTCCTTGTACGTTAAATATGTCGGTAGGCTTTGAATGATCTAGATAATCTAATCCATCCTTCTAACTTATATTTGCTCAATTTCCAGTCACCAAAAAAATCATCTATCATTCTTCAATGTCCCTCAAATAAACAGAGAACCTACAAGGGATTTATGCTGTCACTAACCTGACCTCTGACCTCCCTGGAGGAAAAAATGTTTACCACAATCAATAAGAGTTTACATTATTATGGTACTGTGATCAGTATGCGGCATGGATGGTAAATTATTCCCAGGTTGTGGTTAATTAAGTAGGACATTAGCACCTACGTACTTTTGGTCTAATTTATGGCCGACAACGTACCTGATACTGTGGTGAGTCAGTGGAAAGTTGCTGTGGGGTTGGCGTGTGTGTTGGTGCTTCCTGTCAGATGAGATTCTCCCGACTGCCAACACACTCAAATCTTTATCCTTCTGCCTATTGTCTGACCTTCTTCTCACAATAACCAATAGTGGCTGCACAGCGTTTTTATGGCTCCAATTCCCTCTGCACACCTGCAGAACGGAGTGTGTTTAAGACACACTGTCAGCATGAAGCGATACACTTGTCTGGACAGACCTCAAAATACAGATTCTTATGTCACATTTGCAAGTTATTAAAAACCCTTACATGTATAAGTGATTACACTCCTGCATTATAAGAAAGAAGTAACAGCAGTTATGTGTGATAAAGTTATTATTATCTTTTTATTCTCAATGTTTTTGTTTGGTCATCTTACATTAAGATTTGCACAGAAGGATCAAGATTAAGATCCAGATCAGGATTATCTTGAGCAAAATTATCTCATTTTTTAAAAATAATTTGGAAATATTTCTGGCCGATGGTGATTTCTGAGCTGCTGAGTAGACTCTTTGATGCTGCATGTGTCAGCTGTCCTTTTAGCTTACCACTATAAGTAAACAAAAAGTACCATAATGTAAAAATACTCAATTGCAAGTAAAAGTCATGTACTCAAAATCTAACCTCAAGTACATAGAAAATATCAGGAAAATGTGCTTTCACAATCAAAGTTAAAAACTCAGTTCATCCCTGTATATTATTATGAATTATTTATGTATTAAGCACTTTGCGTTACATTTTGTTTCTATGAAAAGTGCTATACAAATAAAATCTGATTGATTGTTTGACAATGATGCATAATGTGTAAGCAGCATTTTACTGTTGTAGCTGGTGGAGCTAGTTTTAACTACTTTATATACAGTTAGTTTAGCCCAGTGATTCCCAACAAAAGGTCACAAGATAAATCTGAGGGGTCATTAGATGATCAATGGGGCAAAGGGAAAGAAGAAGAAAAAAAAGCTCTGCAGCACAAATTTGGGATAATTTTTTTGACATTGGATGGAATAGCAAAATATCAGATAATTTTACCTCAGTGGGCCTCAAACAGTTAATAGTAACAATCTCAAAACGTTTAAATGAGAAATGTTTCTATGTTGGAGCCGCTGTCAACGACTGCACACCGTTTTATTTTTTATTTATTTTATTTTTTTGCAGGAGGTTACAAGCTCAAAAAGGTTGAAAACCACTGGTTTAACAATGGACCTCATGCAAGAACATTTTCATATTCTTATCTTAAATTTCTTAACACTTAATGTAACTTCAGATAATTGTGTAAATGATCTGCCTGGGGGTACTTGAGGGCTCGTGCATGAGACTTATAAATAAGCATAATTAATGCCCCAATAACACCATATAAGGCTACACTTTCTGCCCCACATGTCAGAAGTATTAATTCATGAAAATGGCATCAAAGAATAAAAAGAGTCTGACGTTCTACTTTCAGAGATCCATAAAAGAAAGTCAATTATTTTAACAACTTCAGCTTCAGCGATCGATGACTGCAACAGGAGGAGGGGGTCAAGGATAAGTCTCATTTACCGAGACAGAGACAGAATAAGTGAGGACGTTCCCCTTGACAACGACTTCATGAACCTGCATGTGAAGATGTACGGCCAATACACCTGACAGCAGGTAATAATGCATCATTTAAGTGATGATATATAAATAAATGTAGAACTATATTATATTTGAAAAGCAGTCAAACAAGATTGTGTCAACATTAATTATGAAGTGTATTTCATTTTTCTCAAACTCAAAATGTCTTCAAACTAATGAAATATACAATCATTGGTGAAAAACATTGGTTTGGATAACAGCAGACTAACTGCACATGACTCCTGCGACAGGTCTGGACCACTCATGAATTATGTTCATATCAGACAGAAAATTAAAGATAGGAGAAAATTGATGAATGCGGCAAATACTCCTAATCTCTCATACCCACTAATTAAGAACAAATCTGTTCGTATGGTTCTTGCATGAAGCCCAGTGTGTTCTATTTTATAAGATTATCACACTCTTCTCGTAAAACATATTTGTAATGTAAAATGATTTGTTTAAAATAAATGTAATGTAGTAAAAAGTATGTTTCAGGCTGAATTGTAGTGGAATAATGTAATAATTTTGAGACACTTGTGCTTTACTTAAATACAATACTTCACTAAATGTACTTAGTGAAGGGACATCCTATTACAGCTGTACTGTTGTTGTTCATCGTATTATATTATTGCTTTTAATCATATTATTTTGTTATTTATTGTATAGTAATTAATTGTCTGTATCACAATGTTAGTGACTTCCTGACCTATGTATCCTTACGATAAATCTCAGTTATAAGTTGGTTACTTTCTAATGGAGCCTCAGCCCCAGAAGCTGGCTGTGAGAAGTACACAACCTTTCCGTAGTGTGTTTAGAGTACAGACAGCTAGTTGGAAACAAGAATACAGATTTGAGCTTCATCAATTATAAAACACAAGACAGACAACACAAACAACTGCTGAAGTTGATTGATAATTTCTGAGCAGGTCATTTAAAGCTGCAAGGGTCAGTTGCAGTTGCTATCGGTGGTACAGTTCAGTTTCTGAACTGCTGAGCAAACAATTTCAGCCTGTGATGGTCAGCTGTCCTATTTTGAGACTGACAGAGCGATAGAAAATTACTGAGTGACCTGTTGTTGGCTAATGATAGGTATCTGTGATGACGGAGGCATGTAGTGACTGTGGATTTAATCAGTGTCTCTCGAACACCACAGTTTACTGACGAGTCCTCTCAAGGTGTTTTGGGCAAAATTTAAAAGGTACCCACATGGTACTGCAGAAGATGTACACACAGTATAAGCCATCAGTTATTCTGCTGCCATTTCAACTAGCTCCTATATAATCAGACCCCTTGTCCCGTTTATGATTATTAGGATCAATGTGTCACGTTAAATACAATCCGACTCGCATGTCAGTATACAAGGTAACATGAGTGAGTACAGGTTTTAGAACAAGACAGAAGACGACAAATGAATGTGGACTGTTTTCAAGTGCTGCTTAGAGGCACATTTTAGGCGATTCTGTTACGTCTCCATGCAAAAATTCAATTTGTGCTGTTTGTTTTATACATCAAAATTCAAAAAGTTAAAACATCTAGTGTCAGGGTAATCACAATGTAATTTAATTTGCTGATGATACAAAACTAGTTACAATTTGAAAAAAATATTATAATTAATCAGGTAAGATAATTAATTATAACATTTTGGAGGCATTTAAATTAATAGTAATATGACTGAACAAGTCTGGCCTTGAATCTTGCAATAAACCCACAAAGAACTCCAAACTGTCTGGATTCCTGTTTCATTATTAACAAAAAGATTTTCTTGCATTCTTGCAGTTGTATTTGGCAGACATTTAATAACCTATACTCAATGGAAGTTTTGGGACATTTAATATCTCATGTTAAACAATCTTTCAGATTGTCAAAGATATATCCAACATTTGCTTTTCACAGGGAAATGCGTGTGTTTTTTCAGCCTCTACTGTAGGTATTATTGTCTGGTTAAATCTGCGTGTGTGTGCCTGCGTGCCTGTGTGTGTCCACGCTGCCTCATTGTGGGTTATAACAAAGCCCTGGAAATACAACCTCCAGGGGTCTTACCTGGATGTGGCGGCCCCCCACTTTTTCATTAAAAACTGCAATCCTGCAGCTGAGGCTCCGTTACACCACAATGTGGCAGAGCTATACAAGGGCAAACATATGCGACCTGGACCCAACCTTCAAATATGGCCCAATAGATAGATCTTTTGCTCTTCTCTATTTTACAACAAGTTTGAATGCAAATTGATGCAGACCATTTTCACTGAATGTGTGTCTGGCTTTGTTGTTGGCCTTGCTGTGCTGTTTTCTCAAGCCTCCCTTGTTTAAGTATTGAAAAGTCTGCATATTGAAATGGGTACAAGAATTTACAAGCCTGTCTGAGAGGATGCATGACAATTCAAGTTGAATTTTGCTCCCTGGAAAATAAGGCCTGTTATTATTAAATATGCAAATCAATTAATAAGAATAACTATCCCCAGACACCTATTAGGTTTCATCTACTTTGCTTTTTCTCTTTTAACTTTTTATTTTCTGTAATTGCTTTCAATTGGCAAAATTTGCTGTGGCACATGAGGTAAAATGTGATTCAGTCCATTCCCTGGACTATCATTATGATTTTGCTGGGCACATGAGAGCAACAGAGGTATTGAAGTGAGGTAATTGAAGTGTCCAAGACCAACCTGCTCCGGTGAGACGTTGAGAGCAAAGTAGCAATGTAATTACAGGTCATAAGTTGACCACCTCAGAACCACAGCAAGCGCGGGGAGAGCTGAGCCTGTCAAGCACACTGACATGCACACACACACACACACACACACAAAGACACACACGGACTGTTTTTGCCATAAATCCTAAGAATTAAGAGTCTTTACACCAGCTTAGCACTGTATGACCATCCGGGAAGATGTGAATGTATTTGCCAAAAACATGTTTGATCAAAGCAGACCAGTGCTGTGCCAGGAAGTCAGGAGTCTTTTGTAAACTTTTTGCAGCCTCATTGAGAGCTATATTCAAGTCTGTCCATTTAATACTACCCCCTAGTGGTTAAATAAGAAACTACTAAGACTGAAAGTATGATTCTGTTATATTGAAAATGAGCTGTTGTATTCTGAGACTTTAATCTAAAGATTTAAAAAACAGAATTAAGGTAAAACTGTTAATATAAAGACAAAGTTTAAAATTGGAATATCGTCATCTGTAAAGAGACAGTTCACCCCAAAATCAAAACTATGTATTTTTCCTTTGGGTGTAGTGTAATTGTGTAGTTGCTCATTATTATTCAGATAAAGTCAGCTCCATGATTCTGTCAGCAGAGTTAAAAAAGTTACCATCTACTTTAATCAATCATTGATGTATTGCACCAAGATTATTCCATTTAACTGAAAGATATTTTTTTTATAAACTTGTATGTCTTTGCTATTTCCAATACAAAGCAGAATCTTCTGATTTATATTTTTTTAGTTCCTGATTTTTTAAAACTTGGTTTAGTTAAAACATAAAAAGAGAGAGATAAATGAAAAGTACAGTATAGGGATGTGTAAATATATTTTTAAAATGAATTCATTAATTATATATAATCGCTTTGATTTTAACAATTGCATTGCTAGTGAATATTAGGTTAGAAAATAATTTGCCATGCCCACTTCATTTTTGGTCTTTTATCCGAATACAGATAGATAGACAGATAATTCTGTTGGTTATAAAGATACTAATAATCACGTCTAGCGAGGAGTTTCATGTAGAAACTACTGTTTAGTAGTTCCTTCATAAAACTACTGCAAGCCGAGTGCCATTTAGTTTCATTATATTCGAGCAAAGACAGACATCTCTACAAGTATGAAGAAAAATATGTATTTTTGATTTGGGGTTACTGTCCCCACTGGTACGAAGCTAAACAACAGATTCTGAAAGTATGTGTCTGTTTGTAATTGATTCGGACACATCCTTTACCTGGTGAAGTGGTGTAAGTGGTCCGGGGTGAGTCCGGTGCAGCACCCTCCCCCCTCAGTTAAGTCATTTGTTATCACCTCATGGCTCCTCCACAGCCCTGTGCAATTGGCCGAGCTCCTCCAGGGTGAGGGGTCAGGCCTTTAAAAGGGAATTACTTCATTGACACAATAAGAGATGACAGTTTATTTGACGTCTTACCACCACTTCACTCCCCTCCAACATCCAGCCATGGCCGGCATCCTAACTGCTCCCCAGGGAGCACTGAATCTGAGTGTGTGTGTGTGTGTGTGTGTGTGTGTGTGTGTGTGTGTGTGTGTGTGTGTCTGTATGTGTGTGGGCTGGTAGGTGCATCCATGTGTCCTCCTGTGTATGTGTATTGTAATTTTATCTGTCGGGATGTGTTTGTCTGTGTCAAATGTATGTTTTTCTTCTAGAAAATCTAGTGCGTCTGACAAAACTACTTTAAGCTATAATATGTATAATTTTGCATTAAAATTTCTAAACACAGAAGATATGCTTTGTTGAATTGTGTCCTTAAATTATCCCAAATGTTTTCAACAATCTTCAAACACAGGGTGATCTGTAATTTATTCAAGGTAATGGCGTGTTTCCTGCTAGCCGTTGCTAGTTGTTATAATTTCAGTGAAAACACGGGACATGTCGGATACGTCAGAGTGAAGAAGGAAGACGGTACATGTGAATAAAACTTGAATAATACCTCATCCATGAACATGATTTCAGCCTGAGTCATGTCAAATAGATCTTCATCAGCTATGGTTGCTGTTTAAAAGTGAAGAAAACAACTCCAGCTCCATCAGCCCTCGCTCCTCACGTCCATGCCTTTTTCATTCCATTTCACTCTCCCCAAACACGTACTGCGGCTGCAGAAAAAAGCTCTGGTCCTCATTTGACGCTCCAAAATCGAAACAAGTTCAGACTGGTAGCATCAAGGCAGTCTGACGTGCGTCAAGATGCTTTCATTGCGTGTTCTGCCATTGAGAACAATGGATGTACTTCAAAGCACAAGCATCAGATGCCTTCAGTGCGTTTATTGTAGTTGTAAAAAGATGCACTGAAAGAAAGTGTATTTGTGTTTCTAGTGTTGAGCTTGTACCTGTGTATCCACTGGTCACAATGTATTCTGTTGCATGTGTATGTGTATTTATTACTACATCCCTGTCAGGTGTATTTAGAATGAATAGACTGCAGATGTTACTTAGGATTCCAGCGCAGTCCTGGGGCCTCTGTTTGTGTGTGTGTCTGTGTGTGTGTGTAAAGGAGAGAGACAGAGACTGAGTGAGTGAGTGAGTGATTGACACCAGACATGTGTGTCACACTTCAGGGGGATTGGGAGAGGCCATGCAGCCAGTCTGGCAGGTCATTATCAGTGTGTCACAGAGCGGCGTGACGGCTACTTCCTCTGAGACAAAACGCACACACACAACACACACCAACTCCTTCCCTAAGTCATTGAGGAATGCCTATCCAAGCCAATCAATTGGGCAATCAATTGGGGACCAACTGGCAATCCCCTGCAATCAATACGCCCCTTGTTGCATGGCTCCAGAAGTGCCACAATGGCTGTGGCACTTAATTAAGTTGTTAATTGCTGCGTTAAGCTTTCTCAGGTACCCTCCCTAGACGGTAATTGAGAGTGGCTGGACAATTCGGCTATCGGCAGCACTTTGCTAAATTTAATCACAAATCCAAGTAATGGCAAAGGCTGTAATACAACAAGCCAAACAACAGCGACAGTGTCAGTTTACGTGGAGGAGAGACAGTGCAGACTGTCGCACCATGGCTTCTGGAAAGCAGACATAATGCACAATTCTGTTTCTGTTGAACATCCTGTTTATTGCTCCATGTGGACATCTGGATGACATCATGCAGCTGTGCCAGCCAATCACAGAGTGCAGTACACACTATTCAGCAATTTTATGGATGATGGGGTTTGTTTTGGGCAAGAATGCCCTCCTGCTCATGATCTGATGCTGAATTGGGGGTAACACTTCATAATAACCATCATTAATAGATGGTAAATTGATAGTTATTTAAACTTTAATGGTTTAATAGTTATTTCACTGCTAACAAACAATACTAATTATTTTTAAGAAAGCATTAGACAGAGAGCTCATCCAGATATTTGGTTAATAATTAGTCTGTAAGCCACACATATGCTACTGGTGCCACAACAAAATACTGACACGTATCTCTAAGCTACCAACACTTAAAATGACTCATTATCAAACTATAGGCAGTTACTTAACAGTCTGTACTGACTTACACTGTTTGCATGTTCTGGTTGTAGCTGGTTAACTTATGATTGAAAAAGTTTTAGGAGACCTTGATATATTATGCAGAAGCTTTTATTGAAACTCAATCAAGGAGAACAGAGGAGAAATGCAAGTGAATCACTGTGTAAATGCAACAAAATCCTGAAGGTTAATTCTGGGCAGGGGAGTATTTAACTATTGCTGCACCTACTGAGATTCACTACGTGTCCAAATAAGGTTATTCTTGACCCAGCTATACAAGACAGATGATTTAATCACTGGGTAATCAATTTTACGTTGATTTGCATCTAAAAGCTCCTTAGCAACCGCATCAAATTCTGTATCATTATTAACTTGACTTTGAAAGGTCTGCATGGCCTCTCTGACCTCTTATCTATTCCTATACCTATATCTGACTTCTAAGTCGCCTGAGATCCTCAGGCAGAGGTCTTTTATCCGTTTCCCAGGCATGGCTGAAAACGAGCCCCAAAGTTATGGAACGAGCTGCCTGAGGAAACCCAGTCAACAGAATCAGAGACTTCTTTAAACTGCTTCTCAAAACATACTTTTAAAGGAGTGCATTTCCTGATTTTACTTGATTTTCACTGTCTGCCTTTCTGGTTTTATGTGTTTTATTTGCTTTGACTTTTTACTGACAGTCCTTTGCTGGTTTTATTAGTTGTAACTGCTTCCATTTTCACATTTCCATTGATGGTCCCTTATTCTTGGTTTTATATGTTGGTATATGGTTTTTATTTGATTAGATTTTATTTACTTTTTTTTACTTTTTTTCAAGCTTTATTTATTTGCTAAGAAATTATTTTTATAATCTGTTTGTAAATTGATGCCTTTTGTGGAGCGCTTTGAAATACAATATTACACTATTATGTTATGTTGTGATGAAATTAGTTTTTTGCATATCCACTTCTCACTTTCTGTTGTGGCTACAGTGGGAAATGTCTCGGTGCAATGTCACATTATGAGGCCTCAGTTATCCAACAGAATAATAGTTAAACTAGGGATAACCAGTGAACTGCAGCTTGGAACAGATCATGTTTTATATCTGTCTTCTCATTCAGATGACGTCTCTCATGTGTCCATAAAGTCAATATATGACAGAGTCAGGTGAAATACAGCTGTGGTTGCCTTATGCTCCATCTGGAAAAAAGAAATTGAGTTTGAAAAAAATATAAACTCAACATTTAAGGACATGATACTAAATAAAATCACTGATCAGTTGTAGTTTTCTGGATTCTAATGTTTGTGTGTCCTCATCCTGCAACCCTGTCTCCTAGAAACATTTTACGTTTGCTTCTCAGTCAGTCGTTACTTTTGTGAAATGAAACTTGCAATAGACTAATCTATGAGCAAAATTAAGACTAGTTTAACACTACAGACTAGCCTAAAATATCTTTGTGAAACTGGCCCCAGGACTTAGACACTCCAGTCTGGGGTTCACGTCCAGATTCCTGCAACAAAAACTTTTTGGATCAGGTAAGTAAACATTGTGTTTCTGCATAGGTTTACAGACATTGTCATTTTGCTTAAATATTACAACACTGCCTATTTTGACAGAAGACAAATGAAAACAAATATGTTGTCAGTGAACATTTTACTGACTGTTGATTGATATCAACATTTTTGTGGAAATGGATTTCAGTCTGCATTACGTTTCTCTCAAAACGTAGCTGCTTTTGCAAATTAGTTGTATATAAAGGAAATTTCTAGGAGACAGGACTGGTCTTAATATATGCTCACATAAGGAGCTGCCCATTGCAAAACATGAGCTAGTATTCAAATGATTTGTCCTTATATGTACCATCAGATGCAAGACATATGGTAAAGCACTCAACTGTCTGATTGCTGTTCACACTACTTATCTAAGATGCTGCAATGAAATTAAAACAGCAGGTTTTCCATTTCAAATAGGTAGCTTTATCCGTTTTGTGTGTTCTTAACAAAATAGGTCTAATTTAATGAAATATTGATGTTCCTGCAAGAGTTCTGTGATAAAATCAAACACTCAACCACCCACATAGCCAGGGCCTTATTCCCCACTCCTCAACATGGTACTCAGTCTGAGGGGGGCGATTACCAGCACTGCCTCTAAACAGGGTGGGGTTACGAGGGAGTCAGACCACTGCTGGCTGGCACTTTTATAGTGTTATTAGCACGCGTCTCGGTGTTAACACGCCTTTTGTAGCCTAATCCCATTACTTTACACTCAAATGGAATTCAGATGGAATGGTGTCCTCCATTTTAAGAAACGGCTCCAAACACAGCAGGCGTCCACATTCTTATCCCTGCTTTGCTGGAAAATTAGTGCAGCGCAGGCAGGAGCCAAAAGCGTATCAAATCATCATTACAAAATAGGAGCTTTTACCTCACACATCGTGCAAACGTTTTCACCGTGGCACTTCCACTTCTCTGCCTTTCAGAGAGGCCTGAAAGTGCTGCACAGCTCTTCAGAGATTTGGTAAGAAGTGTTGGGGTGTAGTGGAGCAGGAAAAGTGGAAGTAGCAGTGAGACAATGAGAAACAACCACTGCTGCTCTAGGCTCTGTGAACAGGCTTGCCATTGATTAAAACAGCAAGGTGTGCAATAAAGCGCAAGGCAAAGTGTTGCCTTCCATATGGACCCCCAGACCCTTAGGCTCTGGCCACCAATTGGGCCTTTCTGTCTGCCGCTGTTCCCCCTTTCTCCTTTCTGCTTCCCCTTCTCTCTCCCAGTCCCCAGATGGTAAAAACAATTTTCCAGCCCTCTGTCTCTCTCTGCTGCTGCCCGCCACTCTGCAACCACAAAGGGCCCTGGCCGTGATTCAACCGTTTACTCCAGTAATTAACAGCACCCATACCACAACAATTACAGTCACTAGGCTACTACACTCCAAATATACACTCAGACACACACACACACACACACACACACACACACACACACACACAGTGCTAACGGTGTCACAGCGTGAATTAGAAGGGAAGGTAACAGCCGGAAGCTGTAAAATAAAATAAAAATAGTATTAACAAAAAGGTGAGAACAACATGCTGGCACTACAGCAATGATTACCTCATAATTAGACGAGACAAAGCTCTCTCCCTATCTAGTGGCAAAACACTGTAATTACTGCCGTGACAGAAAATCAAAGGCTACTTTGTAAGCAGCAGGAAAAATTAACATTTTAGGCCCTGAAGCTGTATGTCCTGATTAGAAACGTATTAAATCAATGCATTGCTAACTGCTGGGCATAAATACGTCCCCTCCTGAAGGGGCCTATAATTGCGAGAGCAAAAAAAGTGGGTTTCAATTTCATGAGGAAGTGGCATTAATCGTGATGGCGGTATTATGTGACAAACATACACTCCTTTTGTTATAAGATAAGATGCACTTAAAGCAGCCTATCTTTCAATTGTGTTCTTGGTTTAGATGAGTGAAGATGAAAGTGTGTTTTACATAAATTGTTGTAAATGCGCCTCTCAGAATACTGTAATGCACCAAAGCAACAGCATTTGGTGCAAACTCTGTTTATACAGCACCATTAGCACACTGTTCTTTGCTTATTTCTTGTTAAGGGGACCTGACACATGGATGATGTGTTTGATATGAAACCTATATTTATGTTTATCAGGACTGTAATTAACAATTATTATAACTGCTGATTAATCTGTCGATTATTTTCTTAATTAATAGATTAGTTGTTTGTTCCATAAAATATCAATCACTGTTTCCCAAAGCCCAAGGTGACACCTTAAATTCAGTGAGTATCACCTCACAATCTTTGAGCTCCCCATTCTGTGTGCACTGCAAAAAAAACAGATGTTTTTACACAGCCCTGACTCTGTAAATGGTAAACAAAAAGTGGGTTTGTTTGGCTATTGAGTTCAAATACAAACAATATTTCCCCAGCATTGTGCATCCCACCTTTAAACGAATTCATGTAGAGGAGGGGGTCCAGAACATGAAAGATTTTAAACACAAGTAAAATAATTGCAAATTTGATCACGATTTCCCAATTTAAGAAATCATATTTAGTTAAAATTATACAATGATGATATGATTTCTACCCATTGTTTTCAAAACCCGCTTATAAAGTCTTTTTGTGTGAAAGAACTGTGGTATTAAGTCCTCTGTAGATTAAATTAAAGAAAAATGCATGTGTCCTTTCCTTTGCTTTCTGCCTTTTATTACGTTTTTTCTCTTGTCTGTCAGTTCTGCTAATTAAAACTCCTTTTGAAATTCAGGACGACATTGTAAATAAGAATTTGCTCTCAGGTTGGTTGAATCAAGGTTAAATAAAAAGGAAAGTGATTATGTGATAGCCACCACCAATAAAAAACAAATTAGCAATGCAAAAAACTGTCTCCCGGTCACGGCTGGGAACAATATAAAGCCTTTTTTAGCAACACAGCAGTGGCGCATGAACTTTACTCATACATTTATCTTGGAATAAATATTTGCTTAATTTCACACAGTGGTTAAGTGGTTAAAGGAGAGGGCAGTTTGTTGTTAATCATAAAAGTCAGCTCCTGTTTAAATTCTCAAGCATTGCAGACATTTCACCTTGTTTAATTTCCAGACCTGCATGTTGGACATGCGAGTCATCAAAAGCCACATGGGTTATGACCCACCTAGTTTCTGCTCCTGTTTAAATTGATAAAAGCTGCTAGTGGGAAAGCCAGCTGATCCCTAGCATCTTTAACATGCCCACAATAGGCTCCTTGGGAATACAACTAATTACTTCACATCTGTATTTATTTGATCCGCGTGGAATTCTCCCTTCTGTCACCAGTGCCGAGCTATGCCAGCTTGGACTAACAGTGATTTATCTAAGTGACACTTCTGGCGCAGATTCACATCAAAGCAGCGCCAAAATCAATGGGGGAAACATGGGGAAGATGGGGAGGAGGAACTTTTTTTCCCCTCAGCAAAACTGTCATGCATAAAATACACCAGCATAAATAAAGCACGCCTGTGCTTGCAGGTTTGCTGAATCAGATACGGCGGAAATAAGATACAAGCTGTTTGTTAATGGTAGCTTAAAGAAAGACTTTCACAACTACAGCATTTTTGGGGGGGAACTTTGGTCCACAGCACTCGGTGTCACACACTGAGCGGCTCTGATGGAGAGGATGTGCCAACTTCATGCAAGACCAGCTTCTACTGACCTCTGTTGTACACTGAGTAAACTGCAAGCAACTCACCCTGTTGTGGACTGATGGGGTCTTGTGCAGGAAACCAGCCTCTTTAAAGGACTGGGAGGCAGAGCTGCAAGAAATTTGAATATTTAAAACATATTTTTACAAATCATATCAGCTTCTTATCACCACTGCACAACTTATCATCCAAATTAAAGTTAAAAATTACCCTGGCAGCCTGTTTTAAGTTAATGAAAATGGTTTGTTAATTGCTCTCATTAACCGCTTTAACACTAATGTCTAAAGCCCACTAGCGGCCCCTAGAGGTTGCAGTAATCATCACTACATCAAAGGGCTGGACAGAATGAACAACATGCTGATAAATTATTTACTGTTAGACCCTCAGAGCTAGTTGAAGGGGTGATTACGGAAGGAAAGGTCACTTCATGACCAAAATAAACACGATAAGTAAATGTGGACAGTAAATGTCACTGTAATCTGGTTGGCGATACCTATAGAAAACTTGAAAAATTGCTCATTAAAAACAAGATGAACATTTTATTAGAAAAATCAACATTTTAAGTTGTTCTATTTTTTTTTTTCTTAAAGGCTTGTGCCCTGCTAAAATGAAGCATTGTACTTCATCATCACAGGTTATGGTGCTGTTTGGACATGAGTTGTGAAAGAAACATGCAACAATTAGAGGTAAGTCTGAACTAGTTCACGTATGTGTAAAAGAAATGTAGATTCTTTTATTTATCCTTTTCATAATGTTCTGACCCCTTTATCTTGGGCAGCCCTGCATTAACTTCTTTATTCTCTCCAAATGAAACTATATGGTATAGTGTCTTTTAAAAACAGCACTGTTTTCCTCAACACATACAAAGAGAAATGCAGTACTAAAGCAGAGAGTGCTGTCCGACTCACTTCATGAGTTATTGTCTCCCCAATGAGCCCTCGGGTATCGTGAAACATCTCAGCATGAGGCACCGCAGCCTTTACATTCTGCTTCCCTGCAGAAAAGACACAAACTGAGGTCTCAGTAAATAAATAAAAATCTCTACATCTCCACAACCTCAAGGCTTGAAGGTGATAGCTGCTCCTGGCAAAGCATTCATACAACTACACAGCTAATTTAAAACAAATTTACATCATAGTGTTAATTATTTAAACACAACTTGGAAAAAACAGGACTTTAACTTCTTAATTATTCTTGTTCACACTGCATTTCCCATGCACACAGTCGCCTTAAGTGCAAATAAAGCCTCCCATCTGTTTGTAATTACAACTACATAATTTCAGTCATTGTGGCTAATCATTTTGACTGCACATTCGATTAAAACTAGTGCAGAAATGGTCCAAGTTTGAATTTCTGTTCCACCTTTTGTGCTACATACAGATGTGAGCAGAAGATGTAGCAGATTTACGTCTGGTTACAAAAGAGCATCTAGAAATGTATAAAAGCATGTGTAGGCCAAGTGGCTCAATAGCAAATCCTTTATAGCCCATTTTCCATGAACACGTAAAATTACAACACTGCTAGAAAGATTTTCCTGCTAGCTTGTGTGATGCTTTTATTTGCCTAATACCCAAATTAAATGATGTTTGACGCAAGAAATTTTAAACCTCTTGTCATCAAGCCTCTGCTCTCATCATGTCTTATTTCCCTGTGGTGCCCATGGAATAGGACAGGCAGGCTGCATGGCAGGCTTCTTCAATAAAAGGAGTTGAGAAACGTCATGTAACATCACTTTACTGCGTCTCTATGTAAGCTAACGACATTATGAACCCCGGGGCAATGGTGAAAGCTAATGATGGGAGGATGATGGCAACGCAATGTTGCCATAGAAGCCAATTTCCAGTGGCTTGCCAGATGTTAAACATCTAAATGTGCATTGATCAGTGACAGGATAGCCCATAGAGATTTCTTCATTTGCCCAAAAAGAAAACAAGGTTCGACTGCATCCTTCCTCAGTTTAGCAGAAAACTGAGCAAATCATTAATGATATGATTTGAATTAATTACATATGTAAAAACATCTAGTCTCAATTAATTCAGTTAGCCTGCAACATGATTCCACTGGCAAGGGGTAGATTAGATGGTGTAATTAACAGAAAATGCATCACAACATAACACACACACACACACACACACACACACACACACAGTAAACCCTAATTAAAAAGTGATCAGCATTCCCAAACAGATGACAGTTTTGACTTAAAAACTGTTGGCCTTGCATTAATAAAGACAAAGCTTACAGTTGTGCTGAAATGATTGGTTGATTAATCAATTGGTAGCTCAGCTAGTAATAAATGTATATATATAATTTGATAACTGATTAATCATTTACAGTTAATTATCCAGTAAATACCAAACACTCTCTGTTTCCAGCTCCTGAAATGAGGGGATTTTATACTTTTCTCCATTTCATACATTTATAAATCTAATAAATTCGGGTTTTGTACTGCATTGACAATCTGAAAACAATACCTTGGAACATTATGATGGGCTTTATGAAAAAATTATTTATTCATTTTTATGTTATTATTTTAATGTCAGTCTGTGAAACTTAATCTAGCGTTTTATGCTTGTTAATTTGCCAATATTTTAATTAAAAAAGATACATAATTACCAACTGAAATCTACAACCTACATATTTACTGAGTGACAGTAAATGGTAAATCATTTAACACATATGCACATATATAGCATAAAGTTTAAAGCTCATTTTTAGAGAGGAAAGCATTATAAAGGCAAACATTAAGTTAGCGGTTTCACTGCCTAACGTAAGGACTACGTTAGCTACCTCGCTAGCTGAACAAGGTGGACCCAGGCGTTTTTTCCGCTAAGTTGAGCACTTACCACAAAGCTGTGCTAAAAGAGTCAAATATATTTTTTACTGCAGTTAATTTAACTCATGGCTATCCGTTTAACCAGTAACAGTTTAACTAGCTTAGCAGTAGTAACTAACGTTAGCTTAACTGTAACGAAGTTGCTACCAATAGCTCGTTTGCACATGACGTCACGGCGCTGCGTCGCTGTGGCGGGAAATGCAAATGGAGGGCAGGAAGTAATTTTTTCCCTAAAAAGCAGTCCAACAAAAGGCAAAATGCCCATGTTTTGCGTCGTAAGGGAGGATCAACTAATAATATAAGCAACTCTAAAGTTGAATGTTTGTTGCTAACTGCTAGGCTATGTTAACCCATAAAACAGTAAAAGGGAAAACACTCACCCTGGCGAAAACCAAACGGTAGTCACTGTGGAGCACTTTGGTACCGAGGTCGTGGACCCAACCGCTGACAAAAAAAAGTTGCATGCCTCCATACTTTTGTATGCTTTCATCTGCTGTTTTGTGTAGAAAGAGGTATGGAGAACAAGATAGTTGCTAATATCTACTGCCTCGATCTTTCATTTCAGTCCAAAAATCGGTCTTTTTCATAAGATAAGGATCACGTCCAACATATCTACTTATTTTCTGTTTATATCTTCCTCTTGTAATAACGTCTAAGCTAGCACAGTACGGACTTTCCTCCATCTCATTCATAGCTGCTGTTTACTTCCTGCCCTCCATCTGAATTTCGCGCGTCACCATCATCACGTGATTGCAAACAAGATATTACTGTAGCAATTACTGTTGCCATGGATACCCACAGTTAACCAACGTTCTACACAGGTTATGACAGGCCCTCAAGCAGTCTCTACATACCTGCACAGTCCAGAGGGGATGCGTGATTAGGCACTGTACATGAATGCACCTGTGCAGGTGCTGCCTTTTATCTGTTGACAAAGTCCCAAATCCAAACTACATACTAGCTAACGTTTGAGTGCTGAATGCTTTCAGCGTGCAGCAGCAGTGGTAGAATGTAACTAGGCTACATTTATTCAAGTATTGTATTTGACAGGGGTGGAATTAACTTTTTTTTTGTATTAATTACAAATACTCAAATTACTGTAATTAAGTAGTTTTTGGGGGGCAGGGTACTTGTACTGTTATGAGTACATTTTCAAGTATGTACTTTTTCTTGTACTTGGTTATGCATTACAAGTAAAAAAGTAACTAATCTACTTACAGTAGTTTAAAAATTATAGTTGAGTACTGAGTACAATTTGAATTATATCCAAACCTTTCATCGGCATTTTAGTAGCCAATAAGATTATCTGATCGCAGTCCAATGAAAACAAACACATATGGAGGGAAAACAAAATGCTGCAGCAGCGCACATTTGGAGTAAGGATGATTCATCTTTAATTGATTAATTGCTCTTAAGAATTTAACCAATTAAAAATGTATTCATGGGTACTTGACATGACAGTAAATGCACCTGATTTGACATTATTTTGTCTGGCAGAGCCATTTGTTGAATAAGGAAACAGAAAACAGAAAAAAATTAAAATGAGGGAAAAAACATGTTTTGTATCTTGTTAATTATTAATGATTAATCAATTGTTTGTGTTTTCAACTATTGGTTAAGGAAAACAAAAATATGTTGCAATCCTAGTTTGGAGAAGTGATGTGACAATAATTAAAAAATAACTAATACTCTGAGTAGTTTTTGCTGGGAATATTTTGTAGTTTTATTTAAGTAACACCAGTTACTTCTAACACCAGTACTTTTACTTGTAATTGAGTAATATTTTAGCAACTTAACAGTACTTGTACTTGAGTACAGATTTTTAGTACTCTTTCCACCACTGATATTTGAATACAATTTTAATGTTTTCATATTTTACTTGAATACTTCCCCTTTATGTCACTTTATGCTTCTACTCCTCTACATTTTGGAGGCAAACAATGTACCAGATTTAGATAATTTAAACTATACATGAATCAACTAATTAATTAATGATATTTTTTATAATGTAAATATTATTATTCTGTATAAAGTGTCATTTTACTTTTGGTACTAATAATATTTTAATGCCAAAACTTTTGTACTTTTACTTGAGTAAAAATTTTGAAAGCAGGACTTATACTTAAGTAGAAGATCTGAGTACTTTCTGTGAGTAGTATTAGTCAACCACTGGTGTGCAGTGTGTGTTAACACACAAGGCAAAGGAAATGTACTCA
>JAJHUR010103092.1:3148-13506 GCA_027495735.1 Lutjanus campechanus
ACTCAGTGAATTCTATTAGATTGTTTGATTGTGCCACGAATAGTTAGGCTGAGGCATTGTGATTCTAAAGGTTGCCATTTTAGAACATTGATAAAAGCATTGGGGGAGTTTTCAGTGTTTTGGCTCTCCAAAGCAGATACATTTGAAAATGCCAGTCTTGCATGTCAGCGAGGATGGGAAAATTATGCTTATGTGTAATTTGATGATATGATTTTCATGTGCTGAAGCCTCCAAACACATGGCCAGCGCTCTTCCATTTCCCAGAAAACGAGAGAGACCAACCTCCAAATCTCATTTATTTACTAGCCCAATGGTATGACAACAGGAAAAACAAGACACGATCGCAATCCCAGTGAAGCTGCATCAGAATTGAGCTTCACCAGCGATGGCTAAGTGAGGGGCATCAGCAGCCAACTTTGTCAAAGGAAATCGACCAATTCAACCACACAGCTTACCAGACGCTGGCAGTAAAGCATCATGCCATTGTTTGTCAACCAACATTTAACTAAAACACAAAGAAGACAAAAAAATATGAATTTTTTTGTTTGTTTTGTGACATTAGAGTGTGGACAGCAAACATTTAGACCATGATCTAAAATGCAGACGCAGACAGAAAACTTCTGAGAAGTAAATTGCATTTTCAGTTGTATCCCTGTTCCTCTGTTTTAGTGGGTGTGATTTATTTCTGACTGGAAAGTTTGCATGAAATGATATTCTATAGGTTACCTTAGCCTTCACGAGATGTTATATAACTGAACAGCCCTTCCAGCATATTGCTTGAGAAAGTGGATCTTTTATGCTGCAAGATGCCAAAAGTTAACTCGAGGTGGTGTGGATGGCTTGAAGCTACTGTACCTACCACCAATAATATCAGGGTTTTGTAATGTTTTTGTGTTTCAAATATGTAATTATTCACCCAAGCTGTATAAGCCAGCAACTAGGAGAAACAGTTGTAATGTGAAAGTGAAGATCTGCCTTAAAGGTGCAGATAAGTGGACAGATGTAGTCTGGAAGACAGGATTCTCTGTGGTGAGAAAAGCTAGAGGCAGAGATACAACATCCTCTTCTCACACTTTCTGTTGCTCTACAGCTGGGAGCTATGACTAATAAATGATGTAGCACTTGGATAAGGCAAGAAGTTAGGGAGGTGGGGTGATATATAGATAAAGAGACTAGCATGTAATATATTATAGCACAGTGATACAAATGCACTTAGGAGAGAGGAGTAAATTACAGATATAAAAGTGGGACACAACCATGAGTTCGCTGTGATCCAGAATGATCTACAGTCTGACTTAAGATGATTCAATTTGCTGTGATTAATTAATGCACTTCACTAATTCACATGGAATAAGATGGAACCGTTGACATTTCTGTTTCCATCAACAAAAATATGACATTTTATTGATCTTGTGCATCTTTACAGTAGAAGACAGTAATCTCTCTGTGATACATATTTCACATACGGGTGTTCCTGCAATTATGAGCACTTTAAGTCCCAGCAGTTTAATACAATTTATGAATCATTTTATATTTGCAAACACCACTTTATTCATGTCCTACAACTGTGGTCTCAGGGCTGAGATATGGAAAATGGGTTAATTTAATTACAATAAATTAAACAGTGTCATGTAAATATTACTTTTACATAGAAACACACACTAAAATTCTTTTCTTTTTTTGGTTTACTGATCATGTTTATGATTTTTTGTATCTGAATACGCCTCAACACTGAACAAATGCCGTAGTAAAAGTTTTTTCAAAGCCAAATAATTGTAATTTTTTTCCCTTTAAGATTTTTATTTAATAACAAAAGTGACACAACTCATCAGCAGATAAGAATCAACACACAAAAACAAAAAACAAACAATCAAAACTATATCTCTATATAAACACAAACTCACAACGTATGTCGTCACAACTAATACATCAAAACAGACCCAACAATCTAGAGACAAAAATTAACTTCAATAAATCTTCTCCACCTTTCCCTGTCCTTTTTTAAAGTCATCATTTCTTTTTGCAATGTGTGATTCCAAAATAAAACATTTTAAAATAACTGATGTTTAAGGAATTCTCACCAGCAGCTTTGAAAAGAAATCTTTTCCCTCACAGAATAATCAAATTAATAACGTAACCATTTGTCTCTGAGATATCAACTAATACCACAGAGAAAAAGTCTAGTTGGAAGCACAACTTCATTGCATTACACATTTTCTGAACTTCCCTCCAAAAAGCAGAAACAACATGACAGTACCAAAATAAACGTACAGTTGACTCAGATTCCATGAAATAAAAACGACACTTATCTGACTCGGCAATACCCCACATTTTTTAATTTTTCCTATCAGATAAAATATTATAAATCATTTTTTAACTGAAAGAATCTTGTAAATTTGTCTATTGTCTAATAATTGTAATTTTTTTTATGGAAACAGAAGTTATTAGTAAGTGGCTGACATGTATTTATTGTGTGTCCTCACCAAACAGCTTTGTAATGGTACATTTTGAACTACATTTTAAAAATGAATTGATATTATTGGTGAATTCATGCACATTAGATGCTGATAGCAGGCCAAGCTAGCTGCCATGTCATTTCCACAACATGTCTTTACCTCAACAATTTCAGGTGTCGTGGTAAAGAATTTGTGTCACACTGGAGACAAAGCAAATAAAGGCTAACATCTGCAATCTGGACTCTAATTTTTTGTCTACTTGACTAATGTGGACAGCAGTTGTGGAAATTGGGTGCAACCGCTGCAGCCGTTAGCAGCGAAACGGCTGCAATATAATCCAGCTAATGTAAATACAAGATGTCATTACTGCTTTATTTAGCTATTAATATTAATTTTTATCCCTGAACATTATTTCAACACTTCATTTGAGATGATCTACATGTTAGAATTGTAATATCTGTCATAAAAAGTGTATGAACACAACTGACATCTAACATTACTGTTTAAATTTTCCATTGTTTAGAGAAAAACATGAAATCCCCCGTTGTTTATTATGTATTTATGTCTGCATTTATAAAGAAGCTTGATGAAAATAGATTTAAATATCTCAAAATTGTATAGAACGTTAAAATTAATGTTATTATAATGTTGCAGTAAAGACATTTTGTATAAGAACAAGTGGTGAAAACCATAAGAGACGTTTTATTTGCATTGCAGACTCTGATGGTTAAAATTAAAGGTGATAAAGGTTGATTTTTGCCTGTACTTGCAGAAACTCCCTTACACCATTCTGCCAATATTCTGAGTATGTTTTGATTCTCAGACCATAACACAATAGCGGACTCTTATTTTCCAGTGTTCACATATATAGTATGGCGCTGTCCGGCTGAACTGGCTGCCCTTCCATGCTAAGCGCATATAAATGACAGCTGTCATAAGCATTAGAAAAGATTAAACCCGATTTACGCCAATGTATACATTTCCTGTAATCTTTGCGCTATTCTGTTCAAAAGTAACAAACAACACCTCCATCTCAGTTAGCACATATTAGGAAGCGGCTGCTCTTTTATTTAGCAGAAACTGCCTGCGTGACAGGTTTTCATGGAACCGCTGAAAACTGGACCTGGTATGAGTTTGTAGGTAGCACGGGATTATACTCTTAAGGGCTTTAATGGGTATTCTGTAACGGCATTATATTTAGAAAGAGCCACCGCCGCCTTACAAGGCTCTGGACACTATTATGGAATTCTATTGTCACTATACTGCTTTTATTTTCCTTTCACGCCTTTAAACCATTCAAAATTCCCCTCATATTTACTGTGAACCTAATCTGCATTATTCTTTAACGTGTTAACATTGTTGACACTCGAGTGTGTATGTAATTTTTCTCTCCAGATCATCCACACACACACAAACACATACACACACACACACACAAAAAAAAATAAGGCAAAAGCATTTAGGTTTGCACTTTAGAACAGCCACAGTCACAGATTAAGCTGGGTGCATTAATGGATTATAGGACAATGTTTTTTTCCTATTTGACTCGCACTGCTCCACAGTCACTCGGATGACGTAGTGGGATTATTGTACAATGCTGCAACCACTTTTCTCTAAACACAAGTGATAGGGAGGCGGCAATATGTGGAGCTTGAGATAAAGTTTGAGGATGGTTATGATCTACACGCCATGAGACAAAGTTCACATCTGTTTTCTTCGCATGTTATAATTTATGAAAAAGACCTTTAAACAGCTGGGGGTTTTTTTTGTTTTGTTTTTTTGCTTCAATCTACTTTTAATATTAACTTTCTGATTTCTGCGTGCTCGTATTTTACCCGTCTCACCAAGCTGTTATTTTTAGCTAGCACAGATGTAATCTCACTGGGTCAAAAGTGAGCGGCAAGAGAGGGAAAAGCCAAAAAAAAATGTTTGCATGCATTCAGATAATGAATGCGGATAATCCTAACTGTGCAACTCTTTATATTCTACTTACTACGCCGTACCACATGGCTTTTATTGTACATCTAAGGACATGTTTGGACAAATTGCATGACAAAAGGGTCAGATAATGTGACTCAATTAATTGCATCTCTTGCATTTTCAGTTGGGTTAAAAAGAGATTATTATAAAATATTTTAAGTGTCTTATGTCTGTTTTTTTTTTCCCCCTGATTCAACAGTGTCAAAGGTTTGTGTTTGTCCACTGCTGTTTTATTCACTGCTGACCCCTGACTGATCTCTGCTTCATGCCCCTCTGAAAAGCAGCGCAGTGGGTTCTACTTTACAGACCGACTCAGATTTGCAGTGGGATTTGCAGCATTGCACAGGGGCTCCGTGACATGAACCGTCATGGGTCATTGGGTTAAGATGGGATGTTGTCTTCCTGGACCATCAAATCCAGGAATAACTGGGAATCAGCCCTGTTTTGAAAAAGGAGAGATAATTGTGACGCTCTTTTGCTGGCAAATAGTAGAGAGACGGAGAGGCACACGGTTTGAACTTTGTGCTTGTTGATTGGTCCATGCCCCGAGGGGCTGGGGTGGTGGGGTGCAAGACTATATTAAAACAATTCAACTCAATCTCCTTGCATAACAGAGGGATGGTGAATGACCTTTATGTGAGCATGTTTCAGAGGGTTTTTCTGCCCCCCCACCCCCACCCTCAGTCTGCACATAGTGTACCAACCTGAACGGATGCTGACTGTAAGACATTAGGTCATCTTTTCTATCTTCAGCACTCATGTTCCTTTACAGAGAGACAGAGTCACTGTCTGATCTTGTGAAGAATGTAATTACAGGACTGGAGAAATCTTTCACCTTCTATCACGATACTTTGGCACCTTAGTGGGTTTGCATTTCCATGTTCTTTCAGCGTTAACTTCTGATATCAAGTACATTTTGTTAAAAATCCCTTTACAGTACCTTGATGCGCTAAATTACACTCGGCTTGTGACCTTTGCTGGCTGAAAAAATATAGGTCAACTGAAAAAAAAAAGTAGGGATGCATGATGTATCAGCTGAACACTGGTGTCTTTGTTGACTATATCAGCGTCTCGGTAAATAAGATGACATTTACAGATTGCAGTGGTTGATGTTTATGTGTTGCATCATTATGGGCTGGTTAAACGCTCTGTTGGTTATTTGTGGTCGGACTGAGTAGCTAGCATACTCAGCTGCTGATTCGGAGAAGAATGACGCATGATGTGCTCATTCACAGATGGTGTAATGAAGGGCTGAGTGGTACAAAAGAATGAAGTTATATTTTTACAAGGAGTTTTCTGTTGTTTCCCTGGCACAAAAAGTCAGAGGAATAACAACAACAAAAAAACATTGTCAAATACCAGTGTTTTGTTCCGCCCCTTTGGCGTCTCATACCCTTTAGCGCCTGTATGAGGCGCACCAGGCCGTCCAATCGACACGTAAGAGTTAAAAGATGCTGTGAGCGTCCTTTCGCATGTTACATGAACTCTGCTCTCCATTGGCTATTGGTCCGATTGTTATCTTAAACACTGGAATCAATACTGGCTCGGAATTCATCCCTGAAATGTGTGCAAGTACAGCCCTGTCTCCTAGAAATACTGTTTAATTTGCAGCAGAAACAGTGCCGGAAAGAGCATTGAAAAGCTATACTCAAGTATAAGTACTGTTACATTACTGAAATATTACTCAATTACAAGCAAAACTACTGGTGTTAAAAGAGTAAGTACAATGTGCAATCAATCGTTTTCTGTTTCCCCAGATCTTCATTCTAAATTACTCTGAACCCCGGCGCTCCTCTGTGCCTGCTGCTGCATTTTTTTTTTTTTTTGTCCGTACGTCATGGTTTTTATTGACCCATTCGTGATCGGAAAGTTTTATTGGTTACAGAAATGCAAATGAAAGGTTTGGATAGTAATTCAAATTGTGCTCAAGTGCTCAATTATGATTTCGTACGTTCAAGTAACCCAAAGAAATGACTTAATTATAGTCATTTGAATCGTTGTAATTAGTTACTTCCACCCCGGGGTATTGACCATATGAAGAACATTTTCAAAGTATTTTCATTTGTTCTGTGTCAAAATAGGCAATCTTACAAAACACTATCCAGTCATAGTAACTGCAGCATTTTTGCAAAGTCAGCGGCGCCTTGACATATGGGATATTTAACCAAAACGATGAGCTCCCCCCAACCCTAACCAAAGTGCTTTTTATTGCCTAAAACCTGCTAAAAGTCATGATATTTCAACTCCTTAACCAAAGCTCTTTTATTGCAGGAGTGTGGACTGGGGTGTTAAAGTTCCCATGAAGTGGCTCGTTGCCTGGGAGCCCCCCTCCCCCCCTTCTCCCAGACTCAGGGCTCCCAGTGAACAGGGTCAGAACAGGACCAAAACACCCCCCTTGGATCAATGGTGGGCTGTTTGACAAAAAGGAATAGGCTACAGTACCGAGGCAGAGCCAGAGTTTGGCTCCTGGCACCCTGTGGCTACCAGCAGTTAGCAGTTAGCTAAGTTACTGTACCCCTGTGCTGTATTTCCTGTTGGTCTTGGAGGCTGTGACTGTCCTGATGATCCACTGTGTTCACTAGAAAGCTGCCGAGCCCAGTTCTGTTGTCAGCTAACGCTAACTGACACGATAAACTACTTTAGCAACAAGTAGGCTAAAGCTATCTGTCAATGAAGGAAACCAACTGTGCACGATGAGTCATCAACAATTGTTTTGAAGAAAAGAAAAACTCTGAAACACCAGAGGAATATCTATAAATTATCTTGTTTGTTATTTTGGTGTCAGATATTAGTGTAGAGGTGATGTAATGCAATACATATGTGATTAAAAACACTAAAATATCGATTCTGACCTCATGGGAACTTTAAAGTCTTGTACATTTTACACCCCCTTCCCTTCAGCCACCTCCTTGCAAATCCACAACATAATTTCTGGGTGATAGGGTTGGCAAGTGTGCATCAAAAGCAGCGAATCTCTCTGATCAGGGGTTCTGGGAGACAAGGACCAAAAAAAAAAGTCTTTCAAAGAGATGGAAGTGTTGCCACACAACCGACTCTGAGGGGAGAATGTGTGTTAACAACCTGTCATGTGAAGTTTGGACACAGTTTGGACACAGTTATCCCCCCCGTCTCCTTTGACAAGATTTAAAATGTGTGGTCCATGTGAAACTCTGCTCCCAGCTACCTTCAAGGTCAAACACCTTTCAATATGTCATTTCCCCCCACTCAGGACACAAAAGGAAATATGCGGGCCGAGGTCGCAACACCATATGAAAGAAGAAAGCAAATATTTAATGTTTGTTCTCTCTTCCCTTTATGGTAGGTGGCAAGTTTTGGCTGTCTAAACACACATTTACAACAAACAACCGTGGGAGAACTGAGAGGAAACACTGGCATTCCAGCTGACTGTCTCTATGGAAAGCCATTAAAGGTAGAGTCACTGTCTTCTCTTGTGTCAAAATACTCTCTGAGTAACAGTAACATTGCCCAAAGGATCGTTTTCATTTCACTCAGCGGCTCGGACTCAGGAAGGCTTCGTCACCGCTCTCAAAGGCTCACAAACCTTAGTCGAGAGTGCGGTTTTGAAACTCACATCCATCTCGAGTGACGGCTCAGTAAACATTAGGATGTGTGAGTCAACCTGAAATTTACAAATCCCTTGCATTTTTCTTTTTCAAATTGACAAAAATCACTGCGTGGTAATGGCAAATTGGAACAAATTTAGACTGGAGTTAATTGAATTGGCCCGATTTTTAAAAAAACAAAACATTCATGAGTGCACTTATTGCCATTTTGTGATTAAAAACATCAAACTATGGCTTTTAAACCGAAAGAAGAAAGGACGTATGATCCATCAAATTAAGTTAAGTAAAGACGAGACACGAACTGCAGTGGCTTTGTCATTGTTCTCCCATTACCTCTGTGATCTAGTGCTTACTTTATTTTGAAAAGACAGTAATGGGAAACATGACTTTGACGGGACAGTTATCTCTGCCTTTATAGAGACATCATCCTTTACCAAAGTTAAAATGCAGGAGTGTGAGAAGTACTCACTCAAACTCATTGTAAGTTTTTGAGCCTATATATATGGATTTCTATGGATTACAAATATACTTTTGATTTTTATGACATTTCAAAATAAAAGCTTTGATCTCATGGGCTATTTGGCAAAATCTACATGCAGAGATGGACACAAATACCAATGTTACAAATGTTTACAACAAACACAGAGAAATCCTTGATTTATACAACTTAATGGTGCGTTTCTTGCTGGTAGTTGCCAGCTAGTTGCTAGTTGCCATAACTTCTGGGAAAAACATCAGATACATCAGAGAGTGAGGAAGGAAGCTGGTGAATGTGACTAAACATAATGTGAATAAAAGTTTAATATTACCTCGTCCATGAACGTGAGTCTGAGTCATGTCAGACTGATTCTCATCAGCTATGGTGGGTTTTTCTTAAAGTCCAGAAAACAACTCACATGATCCCACGCTACGTCATGACATCATCAAACTATCACTTTTGTAATCATTTCATTGTGAGAGAGATCCATCACGCCAGAATTTACATGTTGGCTGTTTAAGCTGAATAGAACAACTATATTATCAATGATTAAATAAAGTATTTTAAGCAGAGCCTGACCGATACTGGATTTTGGGGGTCAGTGCCGATACCGATATGAAGAAGCAAAAAAAAAAAAATAAATAAATAAAAATTCAGATATCAATATATCCACTGATATACTTCACTTTATTTCACAATGAGATCAAAGCACTTTTACTAGTATTTTAAATAATAAAATAAAAGAAAACTAATAGAACAAATTGAAATAAGAACATATGATCGAATATACATAAATGCTGTTGAGCTAAAAAAAAAAAAAAAAAAAAAAAAAAAAAAAAAAAAAAAAAGAAAAAAGAAAAAGAAAAATTGAAAAATAAATACAATCTGCATTATGTTCAGTAAAAAAACAAAAACAAGGACAACACACCGATATGGATACAGACTGATAGAGCTGTGTTAGACCAATACTGGGACAATAACATTGGCTGACCAACATATTCTTATTTTTTTCTGTCCAGCAAAATACAAGTAACAAAATAATCAATAGTAATTAATATGCATATCTTAAATATATTTAATTGAAATACTACAAAACTCCGTCTAGCCTATATGTTATATTTTACAGGAAGTTTTAAAAAATTATACACTAAACTAGTGCCAGTGCCTAAATCTATGACTTGCAAACTTTGAATTGCTGAAAGGGATATATAAATGCCTTTCAAACTCTGTAAACATCAACTCTATATGAAATAATGCATTTTAAGTAGAGCCCAACCGATACTGGATATTTTCAGGCCAATGCCGATACCAATATCAGGCAGTAAAAGAAGAAATCATACATCAATATATCGGTCACTATTCTTTATATAAAATCCAAAATGACATCAGGTCACTGAAACTGTAAACTTTTTATTTTTAATAATCATAAAAAGCAACAAATAGAACAACTTGAATTAAGAAAAAAAAATCAAGTACACGCAAAATTCTTCCTATGAAACTAAAGAATAACAACAAAAAACAAACAATCAAACAAAAAACAATTTGTCTTGTGTGTTATAAAAAAAATATCTGACAACATTTACCCCGATATCGATATAGACTGATATAGATAAGTTAGTCCAATATTGGGCCAATAATATCAGATGGATATATCTGTCTGGCTCTTAAAATATTTTGTTTCAAATTACATCATATATTTTTCCTGCCCAGCAAAAATACAAAATACAGTTAACTTTTACTGCTATTTGATAAATGATAAATAACTATAAATACAAAAAAAACACAAACAGAACCACTTGAATTAAGAACATATAATCAAATATACATCAAATGCTGCCTGTAAATAAATAAATGAAAACA
>JAJHUR010103094.1:0-14556 GCA_027495735.1 Lutjanus campechanus
CGTAAGTATATGAAATCAGCTTTTTATCAAATATTTTTTAAATATATTGTCTTCTTGCATCAGTTTAGCACACTGCATGTATGAATCTACCTCTGTTGTTAATCACTGCTGTATTTAATGTGATCTCTAGGATGCACAGATGATTCGATCTTTGAGACGAAGACTGTTGGTGTTGGAGATGATGTGACTTTGAATTGTACCCGCCAGTATGCGCACGCAACAACTTTATATTGGCTCCGGCTTGTTTCTGGAAACTTGCCTGAATTCCTGGGAGGAACATTTACTTTTGATTATCCTGATGTTAAGATGACTCCTCGCATTACAGCAGAACAAGGGCCTGGAACATTTCTTCTGCGGATTCATAAAACACAGCGAAGTGATACTGGAATTTACTACTGTATGAAAGTGAACCAACTTGACATGACATTCTTGAAAGGAACATTTCTAAGAATTAAAGGCAAATTATTTTTATAACAGCACATTACATACATTAATTTTCCTTCATATATATATAAATGTGGTCCATGTTTCCATAATTTATAAGAAATTCAATAACTTTATAAGGATCCAAATTAATTAATTAATTGTTTATTTTCTCTTTGTATTTCACAGGATCAGAACCTGACATCACTGCCGTCATTCAAGTCCCTCCATCTGCTCCAGTCCGTCCAGGAGACTCTGTGACTCTGCAGTGTTCAGTCCTCTCTGAGTCTGAAAACACAGCCTGTCCAGGAGATCACAGTCTGTACTGGTTCAGAGTCGGAGCAGATGAATCTCATCCCAGTTTAATTTACACTCATGGAAACAGTGGTGATAAATGTGAGAAGAGTCCTGAGACTCAAACTCCACAGAAATGTGTCTACAGCTTCTCTAAGAACATCAGCTCCTCTGATGCCGGAACTTATTACTGTGCTGTGGCCACATGTGGGGAGATATTATTTGGAAATGGAACAAAACTGGACATTAAAGGTAACTGCAGACGCTTTTAACATAAATCATTAATAAGATGCATCACAAAACACATTGCACGCACACAAAGCAGCATGTTTTTAAATATTTGTTAACTTTCATTATTTTCTCCTTTTCATATTGTTTCAGACGTCACGACCAGAGTAGTTCTGTTTGTGTTGTGTGCTGCTCTGAGTCTGATCGTTATCACGCTCCTGATTTATACCATCAAGAAAAAATCTTGTGGTTGTTGCAACGGTAACAGAAACTTCTCGTACATACATGAATCTATCAAACAGCATTTTGCACACTGTAAAAAAAGAAAACCTTGAGAAAACATATAATTTTGAGGCAACTACCTCCAAATTTTTTGAGTTTTAAGTCAAATTCAAACTCCTAAGTTTTTAACTAAGCAATTTACTTTTCCTCTTTAGATACACTCGAAGCTTTGAGTTTAAGAAGCACAAGACTGCTGCTTGAAAATAAAATGGCTGCAATTACAATTAAATTGTTAATTATTAGTCATTTAATTGTTTACTCAATAATGAAATGAAATGCATTTTTTTGTTTAAAAGAAAACCTTCAAAGAGAAAAAGTTTTCCTATGAAGAAAATTAAAGTATCTCAACCAAACATTATACAGTTGCTCTGAAAGTTTTCCAACTTTTTTCAGCACAAAAGCTAACATCACCAGATTTACACTGAGTCAAATTAAATTTATTCATATCACCCGATATCCAATAATTATACAAATATTATTGATTTTTACAAAATTAACTTACATCATCTTTTATCTTAAGTCTTAATTTTTGATTTTGTTAAACAGCTGCTGATGTTCTGGAAACAAATGATGCAACAGCCAGTGGTGATCAGCAAAGTCAGCAGGTAAGATATTTAAAGAAAAGATAACAAAAGAAAAGTTATTGGCAGATGTTAATCTGTCGTCTCATGACATTTTTCTGTATATTTACTCAGAGAGAGGAGAACTTGTTGGTTTATTCTGCACCAACCTTCAACAAGAGGAACGCTGGCAAAGCAGAGAGAAGAAATGTAAAAACAGCAAAGTGAGAGACGATCTACTCTGATGTCGCCGTTCAAAGATAATCTAATTCTTTGACACACATGGAAATATACTGCTTGACATCAATTCCACATGTGATATCAGTAACAATATTTTTGTTTTATTTTTTTATATGTTTGCAATCAATGTATGACTTTTCATCTTGTTATTTTATAAAGAAGTATGGATTATCAAGAAGGGAAAAACTTTTAACTTTTTAACCCTTTTAACTTTTAAAGACACAAAGACCATTTTGTATGCCTTCATCTCATCACATCTGAAGCCTTTTTACTTGCCTGAACCGAAAATATTGATCAGCCTTGGAATGTACAAAACTCAGCTGCCAGGATTTTAACCAGAACTAAGAAATGTGATCGATGCACTGGCCGAGTCATTAATTTCCTTTAAGTCCCGTCTTAAAACATACTTTTATCAGAAGGACTTCCCTCATTTCACCTGAATTTTAATTGTTTTTGAACTGTCTCTTATTTCTTAAAAACGTTTTTATTTTCCTTTTCTCTCCTTTTACACTGTATTGGATTTTATACACCCAATTGTTTTTTATTGGTTTTCTGTCAAAACTTGATTTTAAAACATTTGTTCTATTTTGCTGCTTTGTGAAGAACTTTGTAACATGGATCTTGATCAGGCCTCTATAAATAAAGACTCTTATACTCCATTTATTAGTTCTTGCTTCATTTTTGTGCATTTTTTACCAAACAGATTTATCATGCTACCACGCAAACAGGCTTTTTGAATGATTCAACTTGAAATAGAAGGAGGGTTGAGGAAAGTTTCCGATTTGTTTCTTTTAATTTCTTCTACATGTATCAATGCAATGCACAAATAATGTGTGTGTCACTTCCTTCCTTAAAAGACAAATTTATATAGTAAAAAAAAATCTACTGAATTAATAATTGAATTTTTCTTAGATCATGTATATTCAAGTCATTGTTTACATTTATTTATTTATTTTATTTTATTTTTTTCTTTAAGCTGTTAGCCATCATTTGTTTATTTTACAAACACTGTAGGATGCAACTAGAATAAGAAAGCGAGACTAACTGATTGAATATCATTTTAAATTTTTGGCTGCATGTTTTTTTTTAAAATTACCACATTTAAATCCTTTTTTCCCCAGTGCACTAAATTTTCTTTGCTATTAAGACTTCACAATGCAATCATTTAACACACAAAAAAGCTACAAGGTCTGTGTTGCAGTAGAATTTACATGAATTAAAAATGTCAAAAAACAAAAGGCAAATAAGTATCTCATGTATAACTGTTCAGAGGCAGAGTTACCATATTTGCAGGTGATGCAGTTGCAACCAACTAGGGCCTGCGTGCACAAGACTCCAATCATTCACTAAACAAATATGGGTCCTAGGCTCCACGACACTAACCTTGCATTATTACATAAATGTAATAATACATTACATAACATAAATGTAAATTAAACGAGATAAACAGAGGAGGGAGAGACTGATGGCCGAGTCTTGAAGGGAACCCCAGACTCATGAACGATCTATTCATGGGTCATGTCTATTAATAACTCCATAGTCTATAACGCTACATTAAAAACACACCTCAATCTGAGTAGTTTACGCAGTGCATGGTGAAATGTCAACAGTCAGATCGGGCTACGGGATTTGTGAATCAGGCAGACAGGACGCGGACAGGCGCTGTGCATTCACCTCTCTACGCCTTACCTCAGCAACAGGATCAGTATTAAAGATAGCGGTACCACTAGTGCTGGTCCAAAGAGCTGTGATGAGTTTAGACAGCATTCATATAATAGGAAATCCCAGCTCTGCCTCACAAGAAACCGTCTTGTTTCTGGAAACTTTCCTGAATTCCTGGGAGGAACGTACACTTTTGATTATCGTGATGTTAAGATGACTCCTCGCATTACAGCAGCACAAGGGCCTGGAACATTTCTTCTGCATATTAGTAAATTACAGCGAAGTGATACTGGAATTTACTACTGTATGAAAGTAAAACAACTCGACATGACATTTTTGAAAGGAGCATTTCTAAAAATTAAAGGTAAACACTTTATATAACAGCACATTACATCTTACATGTACAGTATATATTCCAGAATTCATAAGGAAACAGGGTAACGCTGGTGTCAGTTGAAGAGTTTTGGAGATGTTGGCCCTATAAATGTCTACCTTCTCTTTGAAGTAATGTGACTAAATGGCATCCAGCTTGTGGTCCTAAAAGCGGCAAAAATATGCATTTGAAAAATTAAACAGCAATGATTGCTGGAAAGACACATTGCTGCTGAATTTTTGTGGCACTTTTAGCACCATTACCTGGGTTCCATCGAGTTCAAGTCAGACATATCTCCGGCTGATATCTCTAAAACTCACACCAAAACTATACATGGATAAATAAAATATAAAATATATAATTTTTTTATTTTGAGGTGAACTGCCCCTTTAAGAGATAAATATATTTACAAATGTTAAAAAACAAATGTAAATTCTCTATGTATATAAAACAATAAAGTGTGTTTATTTTCTCTTTGTATTTCCCAGGACCAGAACCTGACATCACTGCTGTCATTCAAGTCCCTCCATCTGCTCCAGTCCGTCCAGGAGACTCAGTGACTCTGCAGTGTTCAGTCCTCTCTGAATCTGAAAACACAGCCTGTCCAGGAGATCACAGTGTGTACTGGTTCAGAGTCGGAGCAGATGAATCTCATCCCAGTTTAATTTACGCTCATGGAAACAGTGGTGATGAATGTGAGGAGAGTCCTGAGGCTCAAACTCCACAGAAATGTGTCTACAGCTTCTCTAAGAACATCAGCTCCTCTGATGCCGGGACTTATTACTGTGCTGTGGCCACATGTGAGGAGATATTATTTGGAAATGGAACAAAACTGGACACTGAAGGTAACTGTAACCAGTGTGTACGATAAATTAGATAAATTATTAGCAATTAACAAGTTAATCAGGAAGTGATATTAAACACAATTTACTTTGAATCATTGGTATCTTTTTCTTTTTGATAATGTTTCAGGAACCAGTGTGCGGTCAGACACAGCCAGTGCAGTTATTTTTCTGCTGTGTGGTGTCCTGGTGTTAAGTCTGATTGTTACAGCCGCCTTCATTTACACCAACAAGTGTGACTGTTGCAATGGTAAGAGTAATCTGTCACACTTCTCCATACAACAGTATCAGATTAAAACTACTACATATTATTATTTATTGTTGTCCATATATTTTCTATTTTATAATCCAGCTGTTACCGTGCAAAAAACCAGTGGTGGTTGGAAAAGTCAGGTAAGGAATTTAAAAGTGGGATTAACATTTTAAAAAACATTTGTCAAGTTTTTGTTTTTTAACTTTGTCATCTCATATTTCTCAGAGACATGAGGACATGCAGGTTTATTCTGGTGTCGTCTTCACCTTGATGACAACTGACAGCTGGGCAATAAAGGATGCAACAGCAGCAGAGAGAGAGAGGATCTATGCGGCTGTCAAGGCTTTTGGGTTGGATTAGAAAGTTAACAGGTCTGTTTGGCAACAGTTGGTTCTGTATGACTGAGAGGGTGTTAGATTGAAATAGATGAATTGAATGTAATATTGAAATTGTTGCCCTGTCTCTCGACTCATCTCCTCTCATTTCTGTACTAAGATGAAAGGAGGCTCATGTTAACATCGATGATGGTTTGTGCACAAATGCAGTCAAAGTTGATGGAAAGTGTTTCCCAGATGTTAAACTTATTATGTGTAGATACCGGCCATATTAACATCTCCAGCTGTTGCTCTTGTTTATATTTCACCTGATGCAAATTTTAAAAATACACCACAGAATTATTTCTTGTGTGTGTGTGTGTATATATATGTATTGCTTTATTTTGTTTTATAGTTTATCCTATTCTTTGCTGAATTCAGTTCAATTACCTGTATGTTTTATGTGTGTGTAGCATGAAGGGACCTACAACTCTCATTTCATTGTGCAACTTTGTGTGGTATAATGATAATAAATTACCTCGATACCTTGAATCCTGGAAGTCTATCCAATATTTAAATATTACAACAAACATTGTGCATCAACTTAAAAACACTGATAAATTGATGGGGATATCGCAGGTACACTGTGTGTTCAGTTCTTAGAACGAGTGGTGGTGGAAGAAGTACTGAAAGCTGGTACTCAAGTACAAGTATCACATTACTAAAACAGGTGTTAGAAAACTACTGAAATAAAAGTACAAGATATTCTTTTCAAAAACCACTCAGAGTATTAGTTATTTTTTAACCAATTATGTTTTAAACATTATCAGTAGTAGTTTCTGTCTTTACAAATCTTCAGTCTGAATTACTCCAAACTCCTGCTCTGTTCTGTTCAGGTGTATCGGTCAATGCAGTCTTGGTTAATCCGATTTAATGAGCATTAGTATCTACATATCTGTATCTCAGCATTTCATAAAATTTTGTGAAAAAAAAAGAATTAAATTGTTATTTTTAAACTTCAGACTGTTAACAGACATCAACAGTTGTATATATTTTTCATGTATGTGTATTATATTACGTGTGTCCTGTCCAGATGAATTAAAAGCATTGGTGGAATATTTATCACACACCTATATATATATATATATATATATATATATATATATATATTATTCTAGTCTATTCTTTGCAGATCTGTTGAGATTGATCAGGCTTTATAAGTATAATAATAATCCCCCCCCCCTTTCCTTATTAGTGAGATTAATTTAAAAGACACACACGAGACAGCCGTGCGAGACACCCACACCCACATGCTTTTAACTTCAATGTTCACACTTTATTGCTGATAGATAATATGTTCAAAGATCACTTTACTAATCCACACTAATGTTTGGGGAGAAGACTTTACATAAATTAAGGTGTTTTGTGGTTGTGGAGATGTGTGTGTGTGTGTGTGTGAGTGTGTGTGTGTGTGTGTGTGTGTGTGTGTGCTTAAGTCACTGCTTCTTGTGCATTCAGACCTATAGCTCCACAAACTTTATGCTTCAATCAAGTTTTAGCTAGTCTAAGGTGCAAGTGGTTTTTACTCTGCACGAGAGCACAAGATAGCAAATGTGCCTGGCCATGCCTTTGTTTTGCTTTCATTTTTAGACCTCCCGCCCATGGCCACACAGACCAAGTACAAGTTCATTTGCTGTCTTGTAGAAGTGGCACAAATGGTAACTTCGCCAGTGTAAGATGGCGAAGACACATGCGCCTCCAGCACAACCACTTTGCACTGGGTGTAAGATAGGGCCTGTTGACAGACAGTCGACTACCTGATGTCACTATTGGGTGTCAGTTTGGAATAAAATGCAAAAACTATTACATGTGAGTTCCTTTCTAGAGACCTGGGCGGCAGTTCACAGGCCATGCTCTGTCTACAGAGAGAGGTGTTGCTGAGTGTGGTAATCTGCTCTAACAACAGTGTACACACACACTGTCAGGCATTCTGTCTTCTTCCTTCTTTTCACTTTTCTTGCGGTGAAAACCAGTGCCACGTAGCTCATTTCACCACCCTGCAAAAAATATGATGTTTTTGTGTTAATGACAATATTTCAGAATAAAATAATGTTAGTGGACACCTCCTCACATAAATGAACACCTCCATCTCTCTTGTCTCAAAGCACTTTGTAAAGTCCTTCTGCATGTCGGTTGTGAGAACAAGCAAAGCCACATTCAACAGCTACACTGACTGACACAGGCTGCGGTGGGCCGTTCCTCCACACTTTGACCAACTATCAAGGCTGTTTACTCAGAACAGACCTGACTATGAGATTCAAACAGGATATGTAGCGAGGGAAGAGCGACGAGAGGTTTCAGCAGGCTAATTTTAGTTCTTGCTGGTTAGTGTGATCATTCAAAGTACAAATAATGTCCATATACTGTGTTTTTAAAGATGCAAACAAAGGGCATCTGCAGCCACATGAATCAGTGATTTTAAAATATACAATCCTCATATTAGTTCATTTGTTGTTTTACTTTTAATGTAACTTTATTGGTTTGTTCACTATTTTTTTGGACAGGCTGCGAGTCCATCACTGCACAAATAGTTTAGAAAATCAGGCATCTCATCGCCTACTGATTGTCTGGGGATTTTTAAATGTCACCATGAGCTTTCAAGGAGGTAGAGACAATGCATGCAAAGCGGTGCAAGCTTTTAATCCAGTCCTTTGTCAGAGCTGTTCCCAGAGACTCTAGTCTACAGTGTAAACCACAGACTTGTAGAGTAACATGAGGCTTCATGAGGAAATAAAGTTTGTATCACATTAACTCCTCTGATTGCATTCATACACTCTTTATTTTGCTTTCATCCACCTGAGCACTAGTTTTCCAGGGGTTCATACCAGGCTCAAAATCTGACCTTCCACTGGTCCTGTGTGCAGAATCTTCAGAACCATCTTAACAAAAGATACTGGTGTCTAAAAGCCGTAAAGACAGGAATGAGGCAGAGTAGAAAATGGCAAAACAGCTGAGGCAGTGTCTGCAATGCATTGAGGTCATTGTGGCATAAGCCCGCCATGGCACAGTTAAAACTCCTACACTTACCAAAAACACTGGAGTGATTGGACCACCATCAACACCTTCCCCAACTGACAACAACTACCAATCAAATGGACCAAACTGAAGAAAAGTGCAAAAACATGACATAGTGTCACAGATATGAAGTGTGACTTACTGTAAAGGCAAATTTCAACAATTGCTACTGAGGAATGTTACTGGCCCAAAACAGAATGGAGACAACAACTGTTAAAGTGAAGAATAAAATATCAACAAGGGAGCTTCTTCTCAGTTCAGGTCTCTTTGCTGTGATATTTACAATAATCATAAAAAATATACACTTGCCTTTTATAAAAAAGAAAAAAAAAAGAAAAAGAAAGATAAAACAGCTGTCAGGCCAGACTTCCTGAGGCTAAAGAAGAGAGTGAGAAAAGCAGAAAAGCCTATTTGTATTCACACCTTATTTTGAAGGAGCCCGACCACAACAGTGCAAGTTTCGATGCATCATTTGTTTGTCAGTGACTGTGAGTGTTTATCTGTTTCTGTTTGTGTGTCAAAGTACAAACCAGGCCACAAAGCACATTAAGGGCTTCTGTTTTGTTTGTTTTTTTAAAAATCACATGTTACAGTTTGTACTTTTCTTGCGTCCACTCCTGTCAAACCAACTGGTTTTGGTTTGTAGTCAACAATCTGTTGACCCTGATGAAGGCCACAGACCACAACATGCTGGTCCATCTATTTTTATTATTCGTACACCTTTGAAGTTGGTGACGTTAGATGTGAAACCCTCATTCTTTCAGTAGTTATTTTTGATGCCAGAGTTTGTGGTTTTGTACTGGACTGCATTATATCGTTGGTGTCAGGGTGAACGTGTTCCTGTGATACTGTGAGAGAGTCGCTCTGCTGCTGCCTTTCAGCAGCCCTCTGAAAACAAGTGAAGTGAGTTCAGAGGATGGGAGGTTTAACAGCCCTCATCATCTGTGTAGCTTCCTGCTGAAGTGACTGACAGGCAGTGTGGGCGGGTCATCACTGATGACATGAAGCTGTTGAATATTTAAGATGGCTCCTCTGTCTTTGTGTATCACTGTGCCAAATGGCTGGATACGTCTCTCTTACAGTAAATACACACAAATCAAACAGATTAATTAAATTCCTGTGGTAACAAGTATTTTGGAAGTAAATTCATAATTAAAAACTGTGCACGATTAGTCATGTAGTCAAATTAACATTGCTAGTCAGCACCAGAAATACTAGTATAAATTATTTATTAGATAATTTATTAAATTTTAATAATGTCCAGTGGCAGGTAACAGCGATTAACTGTTGACTGTAAGATGTTACACAGCTGCTTGCCACTAGCCAGTGCTGCAACACTGGCAGATGACAGCCTGCCTCTCCCCAGCTAATGCCTGGATGGCTTGGATAGTGTTATTGGCAAAGTGAGACAAAGGACATCTCGTAAAAAAGCCAGCATGGTTTAGTAGAATTGTGGCTGAGAAAATGAAAATAAGGTTGTATGTAGGGTGTGTCAAAATAAACTGGCGTCTAACCACTCAACCAGAGCAATGTGTGAATACATCCAGCAGGCTGCTGGGGCTAGCTCTGCTAACATTAGCCACACTATGTGGGAGGTAATGTCAGCTCCGGGTAAACAACGTATTTACCCGCAGACATCATAACCCTGTTCGGTCTGAAAAGACAACACTTTAAGTGTTAATGTTTTCCAGGATAATGTACAGTGTTCATAATGCACAGAGCAAAGTGCCACACATTTCAGCAGTATTTAAAAGATGAGTCCCTCTTTGTTCTTTTCCAGGTTTTTCAAAGAGAAACTCCCACTCAGCTGTTACCAAAAGGCAGTGATGTATGTTACAGCACTGATGTTCTCCTCTCCTCTCCTGGACTCCCACAAAAGGACTCTGATCTTCTCGTAGTCTCAGCTGGGAGTGTATGCAAGCAACGTTGCAACTTTCACAAGCTCTTAGCTTTTATAGTATAAAAACAAAATAACGATGAGATGATGTCAAGAAATAATATATTCTGACACCTGCTGTCTATGATAAACCATACACCTTCTGAATTCAAGTTTCTCTTTTTTACCAAACTAAGTCAAACTTGTCCATAAAACACTCCTCAAAGTCAACAGAAACAAAGTAAAACTCACCAAAAAGTCTTTGTTAGTCTCTCCACTATTCAACAATCAAAAGCTTTGGTTTGGTTGAAAATAAATCCACCACGTTAGATCTCAAAATATGTCTGGCCAGGAGTCAGAGTCCTGATCAGAGCCGTTGTACACCAGCTCAGTACAATATTTCCACGATCAAGCTGGTCCCTGTGTTTGGTTGCAGTTGGCTGTGTTCACTCAGAGGCTGCTCAGCCCGGTTCAGTTCCAGCAGTGTCAAACATAAACACTCCCCCAGTGCTGCAGGTCTGGTCAGACTCCAGTCATATGAGGGCCTTTAGCTGCACAGCTAACTGAGCTAACAGCAGCTAGGAGAGTAGCTACAGTCAAAGAGAGATACAACAGAGAGTATAGTGAGCAGAAGTTACTCTATTGATACACTGCCCCCTGTTTTTTTTTTTTTTTTTTGCAGGTTACCTTCACAGGTGGCCATATTTGTTGAAAGAAACAATTGTACAAACAGATTTGTTCTTAAGTGCTGTGTATGAGTGATTTAGGAGAACTTGTTGCATTCAACAGTTTTCTCATATTTCATTCGTTTTCTTTCAGATACAAACACAATTTTAGAGCGGTCCACACTTTTCGTAGACTCATGTGCAATCAGTGTGCTGTTATCCAAACCAAAGTTTTTCACTGATTACTGTATATTTCATTAGTTTGAACACATTTTTAGTTAACAACATTATTCTGTTTGACTACATTTCAAATTATAATTGTAAATTTACTCAAACAGCCTATCCTCATTCATTCAGTGATGGTTTATTACCTGCTGTCAGGTGTGTTGGCCGTATATCTTCACATGCAGGTTTATCAAGTCGCTGTTGAATGCAACCATGATGAAAACTTCCCCCTGACCCCCTCCTCCTCCTCCTCCTCCTCCTCCTCGTCTTGCTGCAGTCATCGATCGCTTTGTTGTGGTGAGTTCTTTATTTCTTTAACATCATTTTCATATCATGAGGTTTTTTCTTTCTGTCAGTGATACCATTTTCATGAATGTGACCAATTGAAACAATAACTTCAGCCCTTAGGTGACATCACTGGAAGCAGGAAGAACAGGTTTTGCAGCATTAGAACCCATTTTTATTGGTCAGTATATCACACAATGAGGAATTTATAGCTTCAACTGACATTTACCATCACCATTGACCAGACATGAAGAGTGCCAAAAATTCCCTGTAATCTGTGATTACGATGCTTTTTCCCGAAATATCATAAAATAGTTTGAGTTGCCGACCTTAACCATACTTTAGGGATGATGTAAGCACTGAATCCATCAGCATGAACATAATCTTGTGTTTGCAGAATTACTCAGCATCAAAGGTTTTGTTTCCATCCATTTCCATCGTTTGCTTTTGAGTTTTACTGGATCAAACTGGACCATGGACCAAACAGCAGTAAATCATGCTGGACAGGGATGATGTCTTATCCCACAAATCACAACCTGCTATCTATTTTAGGGTCTTTGGAAATCAGGTTACAACCCCAATAAATATAAGATAAGACAAAATAAGATAAGATATTCCTTTATTAGTCCCACAGTGGGGAAATTCCGGCATTACAGCAGCAAAGTGGAAGGCAAAAATAAGAAGCATAAGTAAAAAACAATAAATAGCAAACAAGCAATATAATCAGGGAGTATAGAAAAATATGGACAATCCAAACATTGGAAATACAGAAACTACCAATCTGGTATGGGAAGATATCAGATGATGATGGTAGCAGTAACACCAGTGAAAGATATCAAAATATTAAAGATGTACAACACAAAAATGTGCTGTATTGAATCATGTTGTCGCTTCTTCCTTATGTTAAGGGAAATTCTCTTGATGTAGGACCCCCACAAGATAAAATATCATCTCATACAGGGTCCTAAACATCTTAACCATATTAGTATTAGCTGAAAAGTCTGTCCAAATGTTTAGATTACTGTAGTTCACATAAAGATCAAACTCTTTTTTTTAACTCTCAGTGTCAGTTATAGAAACCCGCAACAAAAGCTTGCTGTTGGTGTTGTTTCATGTTCTTAGGTTAGAAACATGGTTGATATTATTTCCGCTCTTGTAGTGCAGTGAAATGGCAGCATAATAAGAGACCAATCAGATTGCCCTGATGTTGTTCCCTCCCGCTTTCAACAATTATTTAAGGTGAATCATCCTCTCATATGATCTAATTTAACTGCAGTCTCAAGAGGATTAACAAGAAAATGCTGTTCGTATTTTCTTTACTGCTGATGTTCAGAGTGGGGCGTAAGTATATGAAATCAGCTTTTTATCAAATATTTTTAAATATATTGTCTTCTTGCATCAGTTTAGCACACTGCATGTATGAATCTACCTCTGTTGTTAATCACTGCTGTATTTAATGTGATCTCTAGGATGCACAGATGATTCGATCTTTGAGACGAAGACTGTTGGTGTTGGAGATGATGTGACTTTGAATTGTCCCCGCCTGAAATCTGAGCTCGGAACAACCTGGTATTGGATCCGGCTTGTTTCTGGAAACTTGCCTGAATTCCTGGGAGGAGCGTTCACTTTTGGTTATCGTGATGTTAAGAAGACTGCTCGCATTACAGCAGCACAAGGGCCTGGAACATTTCTTCTGCATATTAGTAAATCACAGCAAAGTGATACTGGAATTTACTACTGTATGAGAGTAAAACAACTCAACGTGACATTTTTGAAAGGAGCATTTCTAAGAGTTAAAGGTAAACACTTTTTATAACCACAGTTTATGTTCTTAAATTGTTCAACATGTATACATGTAAAGACAGTATGTGTTTCCAGAATTTATAGGAAGTAAGGCAACACTTTACATTAAGGGCGTTTTGGTTTGAATTGAAGAGTTTTGGAGATATCAGCCTTAGAGACGTTGGCCAACTCTCCAAAATAATGCAACTAAATGGCAATATCAAAAACATACATTTGAAAAACTAAATAACAGTGTGTCTGTCCAGAGATCATGACCCAGTTACACAAGATAAACCACAGACCTTGTTTTGAGCAGTCTTATGTGGAAACTGCTTCATTTATGATAGAAAGGAAGTCGTTCTGTAGCCCCTACATAAACCTGCACACAACAGGGTCTGTGGATAATAACTTAGAGCCTAACCCATATTTTTTGTGCATGTTATATAAGAATTACTTTATTAGCCATGTAATAATGCTGAATGAGCATTAATTAACCATGTATTAATGCTCTTTGTGACCCTTATTGTAAAGTGGAAACCCCTTAGGTATCATAAAATGCATACACAACCATAGTTATGTATTAATGCCGAATTACTTAACCATATTCAACTATTAACCATTTGACCTGCTTATTACTGCATTCCTAATGTTAATTAATGGTCCCTTATTGTAAAGTGTTACTGGTTTATATACATTAAACAGTAAAGCATGTATATTTTCTCTTTGTATTTCCCAGGATCAGAACCTGACATCACTGCCGTCATTCAAGCCCCTCTACCTGCTTCAGTCCATCCAGGAGACTCTGTGACTCTGCAGTGTTCAGTCCTCTTTGAGTCTGAAAACACAGCCTGTCCAGGAGATCACAGTGTGTACTGGTTCAGAGTTGGAGCAGATGAATCTCATCCCAGTTTAATTTACGCTCATGGAAACAGTGGTGGTGAATGTGAGAAGAGTCCTGAGGCTCAAACTCCACAGAAATGTGTCTACAGCTTCTCTAAGAACATCAGCTCCTCTGATGCCGGGACTTATTACTGTGCTGTGGCCACATGTGGGGAGATATTATTTGGAAATGGAACAAAACTGGACACTGAAGGTAAGTGCAGACGCTTTTAACATGAATCATTAATAAGATGCATCACAAAACACATTGCACGCACACAAAGCAGTGTAACATGTT
>JAJHUR010103096.1:1422-15285 GCA_027495735.1 Lutjanus campechanus
GAGGGAGCTGAGGAGAGGAGCATTAACATGTCTATAAAGCCACATTAGCAGCAGAGACCTGAGTGCGGCAGGGCTAATGGTCTCATTTATACAGCAGCGGACATTAGAGACGGCAGCAGCAGCAGGCTGAAGGACACGCTGCTGTTTAAGCAGTCAGATGTGGATGCAGTTGGCAGGCTGGGGGTGAACCGCATATAAAACAAGAGCTCAGTGCATTTCAGCACAGCCTCATTATACTGTAGTTCTGCCTGAATCCGTGTCTCAAACCTCCTACATGTACTGCATGTGTTCACCAATTCCTGGTTACATCCACAGCAAAAAGAAAACAGCCATCTGAATACAGGCAGACTGTCGCCATCACAAGAAAACAAGTCTGTGAAAAGAAAAGCATTTTCCTTACAAAAAGGAGCTGTGAGGATGGAATGAGCTCATAATAGCTGAATAAATAAATCTGCATGAAATTCTGCAGAAAGGCAGCTCATGGGACAAGAAAGAAATGATCAACTTTCAGTCCGGTTCCAACATCTGGAGGTGATGATACAGTATTTTTATCAAGGTACAAATTCTGCTTAGTCTTTGGTTTTTGAACATTACATTTATGAAACACTGTACTCACGGGTCGATGGTGATCTTAATGGCAGACATGTTCTTGTCTCTTTGTTTGTTGTCTGCTGCATTGACTGTTAAGGAAAAAAACATCAAAATGAGTTACACAAGTATCCATCATAAGGTAGTAAAGATCATCAATTAATCGCTTCAGTCATTTTTCAAGCAAAAATGTCAGACATTTGCTTGACAGTAAGTGAAGAATCTTTGGGTTGGTTGGACTGTTGGTTGGAAAAGAATTTGAAGACGTCACTTTGGGCTCTGAATTGTGAGTGTGTGTGTGTGAGAGAGTGATTAATAATGGTTGTTAGGGTTTAAAGTTAATAGAATGATTTTTTTCACCTGCCTGGTCGGACAAGGGGTCAGAAATCTACTTAATTTGAGTCAATTTTTCCTTGCTCTTGTACAAACTGTTTTAATTATTACTGGTTATCAAATAACAAAGACTAAGTTAGTTGCCCTGTTTAATCGGCAGGCAGGCGGTAACATCTATAAAATGTCAGAAAATTAGATTACATATTACAAATGTCCATCCCAGTGTTGTGATGTGTTTCAAATTTTTGTTTAGTCTGTCCATAACCAAAGATATTCAGTTCATTATGATAATAAACACAGAAAAGCAAGAAATCTCCATATGTGAGAGGTTGAAAACAGCATCTCCTTAAACAATTTAACAGTTGTAACAGTTTAATTCTTTTTTTTTTTTTTTTTTTTACCACTAGCCCGGATTGGCAAGTGAGTTGCCAGATTTATTTCCCCAACATTTCGCAAGCAAGCAAGCCTTATTTTTGAGCCCTGAGGCAGATAAATAGATAATGTTATCGTTAGCTGCAACCTTATTTATGAAGCAAAGATGTTCCAGCTTCTCCAGCATGAGGATTTGCTGCTGTTCTGTTTTTTGCTATAACATGATCGTATCTGGGTAAAATACAATATTGTGACCAAAAAATTAAACAAATTTTAAATTTCACACAAGAAAGAGGTACTGTAACTTTTAGGATTTGCTGAGAGTGATTGTCTTAAATATCAGCTCCTGTCCTGTGCCTTCTGTGTTATTACACAGGCACAGCAGTGATATCCAGACAATGAAACAGTGTCATTAATCAACAAACACCTTCATAAACACACACAAGCTGAGAGAGCCAAGTGTGCAGAGATGAAAGCAATCATCAACAACACTCCCATGTGGTGAGCAGTGTTGAGCAGCCTTGATTACACTGGTGCACTTTACTAGCAGAGGGATCAAGCTCAGCATTTCACTGAGTCATTAAAACTAACATGTAACAGAAACACTGTACAACTGCTTCACTAACCTATATTTAGCTGGGGAAAGCTGACTGAGCACGAGAACATAAATAAGCCTGCAGCTTTGACTGTGAGCTGACACAAACACTCAAATGATTTCTCAGTCAACTCTTCGTCTCCATTCAGGCTGCAAAACAGTGCACACAAAGACGAGCTCAGAGGGAAACTAATCTGCACCGACTCCCAGATCAATGCTGCCGAGCAGTGCCAACAGCAGCCTGTGATTCAGTGAGTGACACTTGCTTTTTTATAGTGATAATAAGCCTTCAACATCTCAGTTATAGAAGGACAATCTAACATGACAAATGAACCTTTATATGAGGTGTGTAGATGAGAGCGCCAAAGGAAGATGAACAGTGTGGACTCACTCACCGAGAATTTCATCAAAGATTTTGTACAGTCCAGGGACATAAGTGATTTCCCTCTGGTTCATTCCAATCTCTTCATCAAAAACCCACATTTGCTGGAAAAAAAATATACAAATAATTTTAATTCAATTAATTAGAAATTAAAATTAAATTAAAATTCATGCTCTCAGAACACCAAAGTTAAGAGTACGCAAATGAGCAGACAGATTAACAGGCATGTGTCAGCTTATCAGCAGTAATAGATTAACAGGCCTAAAGAGTGATATGGATTTTTGATAGGGCTGCACAGTTAATTTAAATTTCATCAAAATTGCAACATGGCTTTCTGCAATTTTCAAATCACAGGATGTGTAATATTTGTTAAAGGCAAGATGTGTGTCAAAAATATATGTTTTGAGGCAGAGATGTCCTGTACCACACCAGATTCTACAGACTTAAAAAAAAAACATTTTCATTATGTACAGATTCCTGCAAAAAGAATCACACCATAGTCATTTTAACATGTTTTTCAATCAAAATAGGAATAATGACGTAAAAATGATCATTACTTCTTATATTGAAAATCATATCGAAATTGCAACGTCAGTCAAAACAATCGCAATTAAATATTTTTTTCAAAACTGTTCACCCGTAAGTTTTGATAACCAATACTGATATAATTCAGCTGAAAGCAAATATTTACTATTTTATCAAAATTCCCACTGATTCTTTTCTTTGCAAATGATTACTCAATAAACTGTCGACATTTTGTGCTGTAATTTGGGTCAACAAATAAACCATGACAGGACACGGAATCACACGACAGAAAAAGTTGTTTTCCTCTCACACGGAGGTTTCAGTTGAAGTAGTCATGTGTTGTATTTGTTCACACATGGTAGGACAGTTACAGTTACACTATATTTAGCACTGGAAACTAGGCAGGAAGTTGCGTATTGCACGAGAGATTGTTTACTACAACATACTGCTGCTGAGCTGTGTTGTTATTTCCTCTTCAGTGAGGAGGGAGAGCAGTTCTCTTATTACAGAATAATATCGATGCATTTTCACAAAATCTATAGTCTCCCAAATCTGTGATCAAACTGAAGACATCTTTTAGTTACTGAGACCTCTGTGATCTCATGATGCAAACACACCACACGTATAAATGATTTTTGTCTTGTGTTAACATGTTTGAGGGGCAGATGCTGCTTATCCCAGTGGTGACCAAAATAAATTTGTTTCTTTCATTGACTATTAGTTTGTCACACCAGCAAATCCTCACAGCAGAGTGCTCTGCCTAGGGCTGGGTATCGGTATTTGATACCTTTAATGTATCAACCAAAATAACCCAGCGCCAAGTAGTACTGAAACTTCTGCAGTCAAACGATACCTGCATTTGATCCTTTTGTACCGAGATCTATAAAAATATCTACTTGTGTGGCTTTGCTGGCAGCCAAACACCAAGGGCTCACTATCACAGCAGCTACAACCCATACAACGGGGATACTCAACTGACAGGGTGCCAGGTGGCCCTGTGATCATTTTTAAATAACAATGAAAATAAATAGATTCACACTGTTTTTCCCAGGAAGGTGGGTCCGGCCCACTTTACCCCATAACTTCCACCTATAGTGAGACTTGATTTCTGCATACAGCTGACCTGTACAGGTTGAAAATGAAAAAAGGCAATTCAGTCAAAAACTGACAGATGATTTTGACCTTATGTTGCCACCTCATACCAACCCTAAACCACTGGGTTTAATTAACTAAATTACAATTTCTGTATGCAAAGTTGCTGACATCAGGCACCATCACGAGTCAAAACATGGCAGCTTCAGAGCAGTGTTCCCGTCTGGTGGCACAGCAAGAAATTTTTATTTAGAATGATAAACAATATTATTATTAGTGTTTGTTTATTAACTGGCACCTGGCCTCCTGACAATCTGCAAAAGTGCACCCAGGATAAAGCAAGACGAGTATCCCTGCCATACAGTCTGTGGTGTTGTGCTGTGGTGAAGTCAAGTGGTGTTTTTGCGGGAGTCGGCAGTTCAGCGTGCCGAGACGCCACCAAAATGTTGAAAACTGAGGCTTTTGGTGCTGAATAATTAATCAAAATCACAATATGGACTACTGCAATTTTCAAATCACAGAAGGTGCAATATGTATTGAATGCAAAATCTGTGTCAAACTACCATTCTAAATTAAATATCATGTTGCAGAAAAGACCAGGCCTACATGTCATATTTTTTTTACAGACTTAAGAAAACATCTTTGTTTAGGACGCATCCTTACAAAAATCACACCACAATGATATGTTTTAAATTAAAATAAAAACAATGATGTAGAATTAGCATTCCTTCTAATATTGCAAATCATATTGCAATTCAGTCAAAATAATCATAATTAGATATTTTTTCAAAATTGTTCAGCCCTAGTGGCTATGCTGTTTGCCTGTGTCACCTGATGAAAATAACTACATAAAATCCTGAAGGATTATTTCAGGAATGCATCCATTCACATGATGGATATCAAATTGGTATCTGTATCACTTTAAGGGTACTGATATTGGTACTGGTATCATCATTTTTCAAACTATACCCAGCCCTTGCTCTGCCTGACTTCACCTAACATGGTATCTTGTTGTGCTCGGCTGCTTCTGACAGCCTGTGAGACAAAGAGCTACATCAGTAATAAACACTTCATTACATGTCAAAGTGAATTATAGATGTTTGGTTTGGTGTTTGTGTCTTATTTGTGCAAAAAACAGGCAGAACATAACAGCTTTCCACTCCAGCTATCAGCCAGATCTATCAGAAACTTAACCACTATAACCTGCCTCTTACTTCTGGAGGCCTGATGGGGCATCTCTGCAGTACCATATTGCTTAATTTATAGTGGTACATTGTGACATTAAAATAAACTGCAGCTCCTGCAATTTGGATATTGAATTTGAACATATTGCAATTCGATTAACTGTTACGCCATAGCTAAGTTCACAACATTATGTGTGTTTGCAATGACGCTCCAACAGAGAGTCTCCCAAGGGCCAACTTTATGTGACCACTTTTTATCCATACCTGGGCTGTGCAGAAAATGTGACTAAAATATTACAGTCTTCAGTACACAAATTGTATGAGTAGCTTTTATGGAGAAAAGTCCAAGGTCCCTCTTGTAACATAATGCCAACATGTAAAATGAGCAGTGTTTATGAATTACAGTGGTGGTCATCAGTCTATCCCTGAAGTCATTTTCTCTGGACTCACCTGGGTGATGGGCTCCACAGAGCCGATGTATGTGTCTGGACGGAGAAGAATGTGCTCAAGCTGAGTCTTCTTCTGATACACTCGCTCCACAGACAGCTTGGAGCCTGCCTTCTCTTTCTTGGACCCTTCCATCTTGCCACCATCGCCTCTGCCATTCGCAGCCTCCTGTTTGGCAGAGGTGTTTTTGTTATTAATACACACATAACAATGTTAAAACCCCAGCCAGGACCTGCAGGAAGATGGCTCTGCGGTTTGGTACTGTCGACAGCAGATTATCAGTGCTCATCACCACAGGGAGAACGCCCTGGTCCTGTCTGTGGCTCTGGTGACAGATAGTCAACACAAGAAACTACTGGCTGTTACACTGTAATTAGAAGGTAGTTGTGGATCATGTTGTGTTTGAACAAAAGTGAGCTTTTAATCTTCTATCTCTCTATTGCAAAATATAGTCATTTGAGAAAGTTAAATACAAAGCTGTAACTGTTAATGAGGATACCAACAAAATCGACTTACTCATTTACTCAACATTTACTATTTTATTTTAAAGACAAAAAAAAGGAACTGTTTGCTTTATGGAATGAAAAATGTACAACTTAGAAAAAACTAAAATCAGGAAAGATTTCCAAATCCAATGCATAATTTTACCATTAAATTTTAAAAAGCATATGGTGGTTTAATGGCACTGTATCTACACCATTCTGGATAGAATATGCATTAATGTATTTTAAGATGGTAATCACTTTCAGTGTGTAGTTAACTCAACTGCATTGTTACAGTCACCTTGTTTAGAGGTAGATAAACAACTGCTTGTCAAACCACACTGTATGTCCATGTTTCTAGCATCTGTGTTAATGAAGATGCTGATAAGGAGACAATACTGTGTAATCAATACCTGATAATTACATGGCACAGACCTGCAACGTGTGTGTGTGTGTGGGGGGGGTTGTTGGGGCTTGCTGGACCACCATACTAGTTACTAATCTTGTGTGTATACACTACTTGTGTAATAGCCTACTTCTATATAGGGCTGCAACGAATTATTATTTTCATGGTCAACTAATTTGTCATTCCTTTTGTCAATTAATCAATTAGCTGTTTGGTCCAGAAAAGGTCAAATATGGTGAAAAATAAAGTATTTCCTTAAAGTGATACTCCACTTTGTGAGAATAAGCCACTCAGTATGTACTCACCACTATGCCGATGTGATGATGGGTGAAGGTCTTCAGTTCACAAAACAGTCCTGGAGTTTTAGGAGAAACAGGGTAGCAGCCTCATCCAGTACAATGGCAGTGAATGGTGACCACGGATAAAACGTTATAAATAGAACACAAAACGAACACAAAATGTCTCCATCCTGCTTGTGTGGTGTAATCCAAGTGTCCGCGAGCCGCGACATTAAAAATTAACCGCAAAAGACACCATTTACGCCATGTTTTAGCAGAAATGTCAACTGTAGCCTGTAGCTGGATGGCGTAGATCTCGCGAGACTTCGTATATATCTTAATGGACGCACATGCGGAAGTCTCGCGAGATCGATGCCATGTTTACATCCATTTCTGCTAAAAACATGGCGTAAATGGCATATATTGCGGTTAATTTTTAATGCCGCAGCTCTGGGATACTTGGATTACACCACACAAGCAGGATGGAGACATTTTGTGTTTGTTCTGTGTGCTTTTTTTTTAACGTTTTATCCGTGGTCACCATTGTCCACCATTGTACTGGATGAGGCTGCTACCCTGTTTTGCCTAAAACTCCAAGGTTGTTTTGTGAACTGAAGACCTTCACCCATCATCACATCGGCATAGTGGCGAGTACATACTGAATGGCTTATTCTCACAAAGTGGAGTATCACTTTAAGCCCAAAATGACATCCTCAAATGTCTTGCTTTGCCCATATCCTAAGGAATCAGATAAATTTGACTTTTTTCTTAAAAAAAAAAATCACTCTAATCAATTATCAAAATAGTTGGCAGTGAATTTAATAATGGTTTCATAAGCAATCAGTCACTGCAGCTCTACTTGTATATAAACTACGCACTACTCTTATATAGTGGTTACTCAAAAGTTGTAATAGTTTTGCAATTTTCTTTGTTTTCATATTTAATTTTTGTTTTCAGTTCAGTTAAGTTTCAGTAAGTTTCAAGGATGAGTTTGCTAATTTCAGCTTAGTTTTTATTATTTTATTGTAGATGTCCCAGTCTCAAATTTAAACTAAAGACATTTCCTATTTATTTTGTTGTTGTTTTGGGGTGTTTTCGTTTGTTTTTTGTTTTTTTTAGGTAGACGCAAGTACAATCTATTATTATTTATTTTATTTTGTAAAATGTCTACTTTGGTTAACAATAATAACCTTAGTTCCTACTTGTATATAAATACTGCTGGTTACTACTCTTGTACCATTTAAAATTCCTGCTTATTGGCAGAAAATGCAGAAATGAATCTCCCATAACATACTTCAGTACTTGCACAAGTTCAATAAGTTCAGTCCAACATGTAACGTAAGCCGTAAATTCACTATAAAGTGATTTATTGACTCACTCAGCACGTTTGAACACAGTGAGTTCACTCCCACTACTCCTCACCGGCCAACACTGAAACCAGTGCTTCATGTTATGAGATGTTAAATACATATATTTACACTGTAATGAACAATGCTCCTTATGATTGTTGTAAGTTAGACCGTAAGGTTCCGTTGTATACCGAATATTAAATGACAAATAAACAAGGCAGCGTTCTCTTTGTGCGCAAGTTTTCTTCGTTCAGTTTGATTCTGTCTTTATTTTGATGATGTAGTTCGTTAAATTGTGGATTCCGTCCTCTGAGACACGATCTGATACCGGTCTTTGTTCATATCTTTTGTTACTATCTTTGTAAACCCGTTCGTGCATCAGGGATCAGGGTTACAGCCTCTGTAACCCGGTCAGTTTAAATGGAGACCGCAGCCAGCTGCTCTTTAACAGACTGTTCTGGACCGGGGAACAGACAGCACGGACTCACGTAGGGATTTAAATGCTAGCTGCTGCTTTTAGCAACCCAGCTAACTGTGCTAACATGAACATAATAGTTTTAACTATTGCAAATGCCACATTTAGATACTATAACCACAAGTTTGTCACTTGTATGATAAAGTAACTTACCATCCATGCCAGCCCCCCGCTTCCTGCTGCGCCGTTGGACATCTTCCTTTGTGATCCGGATCCTTGTCTTCAAATGTCTCAAAACGTCTTCAAATCCGCTGAAATTAAAAGTCCGTCTGCATAACAAAATGTCTCAGTAGCTGAAAAGTACCCAAGCCTGTTTATCGGTATCTCCCATGTTCTTTGTCCGTTTGCTTTAAAGATAATCCTTTAAATGTTAGCAAAACAAGCAGAGGAGGGGAGTGTATCGCGGCTATTGTTAAAATCGACAAGCGGAGGCACAGTAGGCCTGAACTTCCAACAAAGATGCTAACACACGGGCTACTTGCTGCAAAATAAACACTGTACAAAACGCACGAATTAAATAGCTTTACAATTTCATGTGAAAACTCAACAGAATAAAATAGAGGTTTAACTGAAACGCCTTGAAAACGTTACACTTAAATACTTTTCATTTAGAAATAAAACGAATATTAGCTAGCAGCAGCACCCGCTGTCCGGCTCCTCCATCTGCAAGATAGACGGCGAATCGTCTCGCAGATAAACCGACCAATCAGGTGGCCGCTTTTCAAAGGCACCGGTACTTCGACCAATACAAAATGTCAACATTTAGTAGCTCGTGCTCTTCTCTCGACACAAGATGGCGGCAAAAACCCACTTAAGCTTCATCATTCAAGGAGCAGACAGTGTGTAATGTAATCCATACCCTGACGACCAGACTGTAAAAATATCTTTATTATTCCTCCACATATTTTCTAACAGTCGACCCTTTCCATCTCACTGACACTAACATTAATTTGCTCAATTTATAATTATATACATACCTAACTGGGCATGGTAAGGTGTAAAAATACTAGAGCCAAGTACCAAACGACACCCAACAATAAGTACAGTTTATTACTGGCAGGAGAACCGGAGCAACCTGAGCTGACAAGTACGGAAGCACATTTCTGCCAAAAATCAATCCCGTAAGTCATTATAATGAGAAACGTCATCAAAATAATGACGTAGTATCTAAAAATACTGAGTTAGCGTCTCAAAATAATGAGAACCGCAAGTTCATATCTTGGCTACATAGTATCTAAAAAATAATGACCGACATACAAAGTCATTATTCTGAGAGTTTCTCGTTATTTTTGAGATACTGACTCCTTATTTTGGGGGTTTCATTATTTTATATATATATATTATATATGTCATAAGTCATTATTTTGAGATATTATCTCTTTATTTTAAGATACTTTGTCAGTGGGAAAATGCCCCACTATTGTAATATACTAAATCATTATTTAAAGATAAGTTTCTCATCATAATGACTTACAAGATCTTTTATTTTCATTACATTGGCAGAACTGGGCTTCCATGGACAAGGGCATCAGCTCTGGTTTGCTGTGTGGGAAGGTCTCCATGCATCACAAGTTACAGACACATTCACAGTGGAGGCAAATCTCACATAAACTATGGCTTTATGTTTAAAATGGTTATTTGGCCCTTAGTCAAATCAAACAAATAAATTGGAGTGACAACTCTGTGATAGGTACAAAATCCATAATGCCATGCATATTTTAAAGGGATAGTTTGCACATTTTGAAGTGTAGTTGTATGAGGTACTTATCCATAGTCAGTGTATTACCTACAGCAGATGGCGGTCAACGCACCCCCAGTCTGGAGAAGCAGCAGGCGTACTGATGTGGGAAGCTAAGCAATGTACTGCTGTGACAGGATCAGTAGCTACATGAATTTCAGACACCTATAACCAAAAAACTTCAAGTGTACACTATATTCAAAGTATTTTTACCTATTTACCTTGCCATCACACAACCTTTTCTAACAGGAAAGTGGCACTTTCGAAGCCAAGTATTGCTCTCTTTTGCTCAACCAAACTTCATTGGCAAAATCAGCAATTTTACCCCACAGAACACAAAGGTTTCTGGTCTGCCGCTGCTTCGATCTGTTTCTTTGTATTATTGTGTGGCTTTCTGTTTTAAAGGATTAATTCGTATTTACCAAAGTCACAAAATAACACAAACAAACTAACCGATCCAGGAGGCACTACACGAGCAAGTCGTGTCTTCTGTTAGGTAAAATTACTGTTTTTGTCAAAGGAGTCTGGTTTCTTTGGAGAAAGTGATATTTGGCTTGTACTATAATGCTGGTTTCCCATTAGAAAAGTCTGTCTGACAGCAAGGTAAAGCAGTGAAAATATTCTAAATATAGTGTACACTAAAACTGAAATTGAATTTCTTAGGTGTCTAAAATACATCTTGCTGCCGACCGTGTCCTAGTACCTCATACAACCACTTTTCAAATAATCCAAACTATCCCTGGTGTCCGGGGTGTTCCATACCCCTTGACCCCCTTCCACAACCCTCTAAAGGACAAGTGGGTTTAAGTAATGGTTGAAGGACTTAGACAAACTGAAATATTGCACTGATTTATCAAACAAAACTATCACCCAAACAGTTAGCTCTGAACTCAAAGCTGTCAACAGTGAAAAAGAATCAGGGGTCCAATTCAGTCGAGTAAAACAACTGTTAAGCATCCTCTAAGTGGACGAGGATTTCAAATGAACACTCGTCTGTCTGCTTCAGGCTTTGTCTGAAGAGCTGAGTGTGCTGCCACGCCGTGTCCCCGTCTCCATCGCTGAGTCCTGCTACAACAACGAACTCGGAGGAGCCGGATAGACTCTGGAAGGACTGCATCTTCCCATCTGAGGGTCCACACGCAGGAGAGGAAATGATTAACACAATCACATTTACAGTATTTTATCAGAGTATCCATTACATAACCGTCATACCTCCAGAGAATTCTGTAGTAGTCTGCCCTGCCTGCACATGCCAGCAGACTTTCCCAGAGTGGAAGGTCTGGCTGCTCGCCATGACCGAGACGGACTTAATCTTCAGTCCCGCTGGAGCAAAGTCAAACTTCCAGCTGATCCTTCCCTCAGAGGAGCCTTCTGTTCGAGCTATGTACACCTGGAGGAAGAAACACAATCTGGCCATCACACCTACCGCTGCATGCTGCTGCAGGATCTAAAAACATGAATATTCTTAGTTCCTACGTTCCCTTTCAATTTTACGTCACTGTCGGTTGGTTTGTGCATTTCCAATCTGCTCCTAATCTTAGTCATGTTCACAGCAGAGTTTTCAAACTGCAGCGTCTTTAGTAAGTGCTGTTTTTGGTGCTCGTGGGTTGACTGGTGTGTGAGAAACAGATGGTGCTTTCTGCAAACATAAACACGCAAACATTGGACTTCATGCAAGAACATTTTGGTGTTCTTATCTTAACTTATCTTATGTTTTCATACAGTGGGCTCGTATAAGCGTGCCACATCAGATTCAGCAAACGCTCTAAACTTCAAATAACCGTCTAAACGACCCTGTAAAGATAATTTATTCCACTTGTGTGTACATGTTTGTGAGACTTGTAAAATCGCATAATTAACGCCCCAATAATACCATATAAGGCTCAGCTTCCAGCACCATATGTTAGGTGGTGTTGATTCATGAAAATGGCATCAAAGAGTGAAAAGGAACTTTGGAGATTAAAGTTCTGCTTTCAGAGATACATGAAAGAAAGTCTGCACTGGAGTTTTAGCCAAGGAATGGGAGAAAATAACAAGTGCTGTTAATACGCTGCCATCTGAGGCTCCTTCTGTCACTGAAATAAAGAAGAATAACAGAAATAATAGAAAGAAAAATAAATGATGTTGCACTGCCAGGCATGAAACAGGAGGGCAGAATGATTTTGGGAAAAAAAAATCTAATTGTGGACATTTTGACTGATATTGCAATTGTGATATTGCAATTGGGGGAGGGGGGGGGGCTTATTGTAACAGTGACAGCTGAAGAGTTGACAGGAAAGGGGGCAGAAAGAGTAGACGACATGCAGCAAATTCCACAGCAATTCCAATAAAATTTCAATTAACCGTGCAGCCCCACTGGAGAACGTTCCCCTGTACAGAGACTTGCATAAACGTACATGTTGTGAACATATGACCAATAGGCCTGACAGTAATGGTAATAGTCAATTTAAATTAATGATGATATCGGTAGGCTGTATGAATAAATGTAGAATCATACAAGAATTGAATTACAGAGTCAATTCAACTCTAAATGTCTTCAAATGAATGAAATATAGAGTCATTAGTGAAAAAACTTTGGTTTGATTGCACCACTCAGTCAATCTTAAAATCAAACATGGAGCTCGATTCAGATCAAATATATGTTATAGCACCTTCAATGTCATCTTCTGTGTTTACATTAACTTTTGTGATTGAAATGTCATGTTGGATGTATGTATTTTGTTTCTTGTCCTGACGTTTGTTGTTTATGATGTTTTAAATGGAGCTGCAAAAGTATCAGTCAATCATAAGAACAGGTTTGGACCACTCATAAATTATACTTGTACCTGAGAGACAATTCAAAATATGAGAAAATTGGAGGATGTGGCGAGTTCCCTGGAATCAATCTGGCTGGCACAAAAATTGTGCAGACATTAATGTTCCTCACAGGATCAATCCTCATAACTCTAGGAATCCTCTGACCTTTCTTTTAGCGCCATCTTCTGGTCAATGTGTCAGTTTGCCCAATCCTGGTTTATGACTAATCCCTGCAAAACTAATGACATTCCCACCACCTTCAGCTGCATCTTTTGTTCAGTCCTAATTAACAAGTGTTAGTGTACTTACAGTCTAAACTAAGATGGTGATCATGAACAAATGCAAAGCTGAGGGCACAAGCCTCCCCGAAAGTAAAGATAACACCTACTGTTAGCATGCTGATTGCATTTGCACATGTACCCTAAGTATGTACATACAAAGAAGACTGAAAAAAAAAAATCATATTCAAACAGAATATTGACTTGTTAATCAAACAATATGCAACGTACCATCTGCCAGTCGTTCTCCACCTTCCTGAAGACTGACTCCTTCCTCCACACACACTGATCCCAGCTCTGAGTCACCTCACAGTTGTTGGACACTCGACAGTACTGGTCTTTGGTGGAACTGTAGCGCACATGCAGCAACCTGTCACTCTTCTCTTTCTCAGTGGGAGTAAACACAAAACCCGCAGTCTGAGGAAAAACAAAACAAAACAAAAAAATACAGACTTAATCCAAACACTGATACTGATTTGAATACAAATTTGATCCAGCTGTTAGACAACAATGCTATGAAACATCAAGCTATTCAAATACTGA
>JAJHUR010103098.1:1588-11894 GCA_027495735.1 Lutjanus campechanus
ATGATTGATGGAAAAGTTGCAGAGTTTGGACAAAAATCGCACAAAATCCACAGGGATTGGCTGATTTTGCATGAACTGTTGCAATTGCAGCATCCTGGAAGGCCTGGAAATTGGAAATGTCCAATATTTCCCTAAAGTAGAAGTATAAAATGGCATGAAAACAAAATACTTAAGTAAATGTACTTGATTAGTTAATGCACTAAGTTACATTTCACCACTACAAGGCACTAGCAAAGGCAAGAGAGCATCACAAGGGAACACAATGGAGTGTATATAGCATGTGTGTGAGAAGTGAGGGTGGGTCTGCCAGTGAGAGACGGAATGAGTGAAAGATTGAAAGGAAAGAGAGGGCGAGAGAGAGAGAGAGAGAGTCACGTCTTTGGGAGCAGGACGACCCATGTGACTCGGCCTGCCCCTCTTTGTGTTTCCCACACAGTCTGACATGACCGGAGCTATATCCACACCATCACATTCACATTCACAAGGGCCTCTGTCTGCAAACTTCCCCCTACTTATGATTCATAGCTCAGTGAAGGGCACCATGTTTGCTTATGGCGCTGCCAGCTGCTTGCACATGGCATCACCAAGTGCATTTTTTTTTTCCCTACGAGGCCCCTCAAAATACATCGCTCACTCCCTCCTTCCACTCGGACTCACAGAGCATCAAAGAACTGATCGTGCTGATACTTTTAACTTTCTCAGGATGACGGAGACGTTTCATTTGTCACGAGATCTTCTATATTTCGGGGTCATGACGTGCTTCATATTTATTGCACTTATGGTTCTATATGTGTTGTCTGCAGCCTGTTGTTCTGGACATGAGGGACTGTGGGAATTATCAGATAAAATGGTCTCATATTATGAAGAATTACCTATTCTAGTTGCTGTTGCCATGGAAACAGGTGTACTTCTTGGCATGCGTGTTGGGTTTGTATACAGCGCAGCCCCATGTTACACAAAAATAGGGAATGAAATGAGACATTAAATCAAATCTGTTTTTTTTTTTTTATCATCTGATTAAAATAAATTTCACTGCACGCCCAGAGTTCACTGTCAGTGTTCACAGACTTCCTTGTTCAATTTCTTCATGATTTACAATGTCTTTGAATTAAATTGTAGTTCCAATTAGCAATCAGTGTATCCAGCATAGGAGGACTGGATGGTTCTGTGGGTCTGAAGCTAGTTTGTGCCCTGTGGCAGGTTACTTATCTCTGTCAGGTGTAAGCTCGTCTGCACCTAATCTTGCACACTACTCGACTGATCAGCCTAATTTCACTTTGTTTGCATTAATGATTGCATGCTGAAGGACCTCTGTGATTCACAATTTTTGAAAACCATTTTCTATGGCTTCACACCGGCGACTGCCATGGCCAAAGCCATGATGTTTTTGGGTCATCCCATTCGTGTGAACGCGATATCTCAAGAACGCCTTGAGGGAATTTCTTCAAACTCAACCCAAATGACCAATTGGATTCACGGATGAACTGATTTAAATTTTAGTCATCAAAGGTCACTGTGACGTCAAGTCCATTCCCACTCTTGTGATGTTGCAAAAACGCCTTGAGGGAATTTCTTCAAAGTATTTTTTTGGGGGGAGCTGTTATGCCTTTAATTTTTATAGGACAGCTGAAGATATGACAGGAAAAGGGGAGAGAGAGTTGGGGGAATGACGTGCAGCAAAGAGCTGTCGGCTAGGTAGGAGTCAAACCCGTGCCCGCCGCAGAGGACTCATAGCCTTGCTACATGGGGTAAACTCTTAACCAGCTGAGCTATGGGCGGATCAGTCCCAAAATATCAATACTTCCAACACTATGTCTCAGTGGGATCAATACCAAAAAAGGGATCATTTTCTCTCCTCTACATCATGCCATTTGTATTTCATCAAAGAGTAGAACTGTCTGTTCTCACAACGTTCAGTTGCTCCTCTAAAGCATTCTGTGTCTGTGTGCAACAACACACGTCCTGCCCATATGGCACACCACCGTGCCACCCTGACCAGTTTGATCCAACACATAGTGATAGGTGAATGAAAGAGGAGATCTTTCACAGCTGTGAATGAAAACATGTGTGGAAGGTGAGCAGTTTGCTCCAACTTTGTTCAAAGAAAGAGAACTTGGTGCTGCAACAGAAAATAAGGGAGGAAGAGGAGGAGGAGGGAATGTCACGGCATCCAGACCCTTGACACAGACACACAGTTGACTGGCAGAGACTTGGTCAGAGAGGCTCAGGCAGGAATATCCAGGTATAGTAAATTAATATTTATTCAAATTGGATCTTAAACATGAACAAAATTATGTTTTCAAACTGCCCATCAATAGCAGACCAGTTAAATATCAGACATTCAAATAATATACAAAGAAACATATCTACATCTATCTACATTGGAATGAAAAAATCTTTCCACTTTTAATAATAAAAAAGTACTGGTATCAATATCTGCAACTCTGCCCATAAATTACTTGGTATTGTCTCAAAACCAAATTTGTGGTATTGCCCACCCCTACCACTTACACTCAAAGATGAACTTATTAGATTGTGGTGTTCAAAGGTCAAAGGTCACCGTAACCTCACATCCATTCCATTCTTGTGGAATATCTCGGGAATGCTCAGAGGGAATTTCTTCAAATTTCGTACAAAAGTCCACTTGGACATGAGAATGAACTGCTTAGATTTTGGTGATCCAAGGTCAAAGGTCACTGTGACCTCACAAAACACATATTTGGCCATAATGTCAGATATATATATATATATATATATATATTGGGGGCTTTTCATGCCTTTAATTGATAGGACAGCTGAAGATATGACAGGAAAGGGGGAGAGAGAATGGGGGAATGACGTGCAGTAAAGGGCTGCAGGCAGGAGTCAAACCCACGGCTGCTGCAGAGGACTCAGCCTCCATACATGGGGTACGCGCTCTACCAACTGAGCTTCCCAGGCACTCCCATAACTTCAGATAATATGTGCAAATTATGACAAAATCATTCAAAATGTTGCTCATTTTTAAGGGTTACATTTGAATATATGAATTGGGCACTGTGCGCATATGCAAGGTGCGGTAACAAAACATTCATATCTAACGAGTTGAGAATGAGAATGGGCTGCAACAGACAGACATATTTGCTGAATTAAACAAAAGGTGTATTGGATAAGAATCACATGCCTCAACTTTAAGTATGTGTAAAGTGTTCACATTTTTGAGTGTGAACTGAGATACTGAAGCTTTTCATCAGCCTATGTTTTGCTGTGGTGCTGTATTACTGTAACCAGAGGGTGATTTATACATCTGTCCCATCCTGCAATAAAAACAAGCAAAAAAAAAAATCTGTTCCCATCCCAATCCCAGAAGAATGACACCCATCCCATCCCGTTCCCATGTTGTCCACAGTCCACACATGTCATGCACTGGTCAGGTGGCTGCAACCAACCAGCAACCAGCCACCAGAGCAGACAGGACAGAATATAAAAGAATGAAAAAGACAACAGAACGACTAGCATTATGTTCAACAAAACTGCATATTTATATATACATATATATATATATGTTTGTAAGAAACTGGCCTATTGTTATTATGATTCCCATCCCGGCTGCTCCAGTTGACTTTTTTTCCTGTCCCGTCCCAACAGTGACATTGACTCACATCCCAGGGGAAAATGTCAGCTTCTAGTATTAACTTCCAGATAAAACCTAGCCAACAGAAAACCAGTCACGTTTTGTTAGGCAGTTTATGTCCTGTTCTTTAGCTGACATTACATCGTGGAGTAGCCTGCTGGGTGACCCCATGTGAGCAGAAGATAAAATGCAATTTTTAATTCTAGGCCTGTGCGCACAGCTGTTTTAGGTATGCAGCCATTGAAGACAACCCTTCAAGGATTTGTCGCACCTCAGTGTGCTACAGCAAAATAAATCTGCGTGTCCTTTGCAAAATTATAGCCTCGAGAAGCTTGGTGGTCTCGTGACTGTTGCTAATAGCTGGCATCAGGTTCGGAAAAATGTTTAAATTCACCAGCCACCCAACAGTGAATCATTGTTTTATATTTATATATTCATATTTTACCAGCATTTGGCTGGCGGCTGGAGCTAATATCCAACCCTGGCTTCTAGTGGCTGGCTTCTAAATGCTAACTGCTAACTCACTCGCCAGCTGGTCTAGTCACACTAGCTCACTCCTATTTCGTTCACCATTATTCACCACTTTGTTCAATAACAAGTTATCGAGGAGGGAAAATAAAGCTTAAAAGCTTGCTAACAGTCACTTGGCAGAGAGTATTAGCTCTTTAGCTTATCTTGGTTGTTAAAGGGACAAAGTTCACACAGTTGATTCAAAACACCCTGTCTCATTACTGTCCACAAACCATTGCTCTTTTGTGGAGCAGTTACAATAATACTGACTGGTGAATGATATTTGATTCTGTACACACAGATGGTGTCCAGAATTGATCAGACATCTATAATTACATGTGCAGTTTAGCATTGCATGAGCTTTTTAAGGTTCTATTGCCCTTTTTAGTGAATGTGAAAGTCGACTTTGACTTTGTCAAACCACTGACAATTATGTTATCGACCACCCCTGGCAAGTACATAAAATAGGTAACAAAACTGAAACAAATAAGTAGGTTTCTCTGTTCTGTAACATTGTCCGCTCTGCTGTCTTGAGTGTCATACTACAACCTGAAAAATGGATACAGTGTCTCGCAGCTTTATTGGACTTGTATTGACATGTTTGAGCCACCAGAGTCAGAATCCAGTTCAGTGTGAAAGAACAACAGTGACCTACCAGAGAATCAGCTCCTCTCAATGTGCAACAGGATGATAATTTTTCTTTCTTCGGTTTGGAACTGAAGTGAGCAGTGATTGCAGGGCTGATTTGGACAGAAAGAGTTCTTGCACTTTTTCTGCTAATGCTAAATGCAAATCCAGACAGCTTATGTAGTGTAAAGCTGGTGCTTGGTGCCGCATCTTTGAGCGCCGGAGGTTCCGCTGGGGTCCATGCAACATAAATTTCATCATGTATGTGTTGGCTCTATGCCAACATCTGTGTAACCCCCCCATTTGTTGTGACAGCGCAAACCCGTCCATGGACCTTTCCATACAGCTACTACAGATGCTATGATCTATTGCGCATGTATGGAACACGTCCTCCAAGTGGACACCAGACAGTAGTACAAACAGAACTAACAGGCGCCCTTGGGATCCACAGCTGCCCCTGTATTTGCATCTGTTCGGGACTATAGGCTAACTTTACAATATGTATTGCTCCAGTGTCTCATCAAGCCATGATTTCAGGGCAGCCCAAAAAAAAAAAAGACAGAAATGGTGAAAAACAGTCTAACTCCACAATTCGGTACTACATAGTTCCCAGTCTTTTCACATTTTCTGGACTTGTGTTCCAACACGCATAATTTATTTAGAAACAAATCTCTGAATTTGCTATGCACAGATGTTAAAGACAAAGAAGAGTTAATTTCCTTTGTGTGATATTTCAAAGGTTTTCTTGAAACGGTCCATCAGTTCAATAGAAACTGGTATCATTTTGTGTTTTCTTGTGTTTATTTGTAGTGTTGTCCAGTATGTGCCATTACGACCTTATGAAACTATGTGAGCTATGACTCTGATGTCAAAATGTTGCCTTTCATTAACTTCTGTTTGTGACAAAGTCAGTCCCCTTGAGCACAACTAACATGGCATAGTGTACATGACATTACCACAATCATGCCAAGCCGGCATGGCATTTTGGCAGAATCTCCTCCCTCAGGTCCTCCGCTCCCCCAGGACCTCTCGAGAACACGGACGCAGCTTGTTTCCCATCTTCTGCGCCACAAACAGAACCAAACAAAATATGTTGCAGAGTGCTGCCAAAAGGCCCATCACTTAACGTCACTCCTACAACAACCGCCACTACTACAGCTGCGCGTCCATCAGCCGGGCCCGCGGTCACTGTCCCAGAATTTACAGGGGCTTTCCCCGCGGTCTGGGCAGCTATTTCCATCCCACCGTCTTCCGCCCCCACTCCAGCAAGCCCTGGGAGCCCCTCGTTTTGGCATCTGTCCAGAAGCATTTTGTTTAGCCTTTTTTTTTTTTTTAAAACATTACTGGCCGTCACATAATCTTAAGCGAGATAATTGGATGAGCCCGAGACTTCGAGAGCCAAGTAAACAGACAGTGTGAAAGTTCACGTGGAGCCGCTGGACATCATATTGGATTTAGAGGCTGATACTCACAGAAGTGATTTGTGGGTCCCCAGCCTCTCGGCCCTCATGACACAATCACTGTCTGTTGAGGCAGAAAGCATGGGATTTCCCATACATTCATCTGGTTGTGTTAGCAGCTCATCTGATAAGGGAATAGTAATGTCCCTTATCAACTATAGAGTGTCTCAATACATGTTCCTCCTCTTCAGATTTGTGTGAACTGGCTCAGTGAAGCCTGTAATCTATGATACATGTTTTCTCTGGTGTAATTTTATTAGAAGAATAATAGGATAGGCTCTTGCCTAGAACAAAGTGTCAAGAGTTTTCTTTTTGGCTCTTGGCTTCCACTGAAGGCACCAGAACCTCAGATTGAGACATATATCAAAATTAAAATCACTCTGGGGAGCGTTATTGCCATTCAACAATTTGTAGCACAAATCATAGTATTATGTCATTACTCTTCTTTGCAAATCAGTGAATCAGTGCCTGACCACAGGCCAGACCACAACTGCTGCTTCCAGTCGACCCCTCTGAGACTCACACATACACACCCCCTCACACGGAAGACAGGAAAAGAAGTGTCATGGGCAGGGGAGGGAGTGAGGGAAAAGGCAGGAATAATGAGTGAAGTGAGTGCGAAAGTCCAAGGCAATGACCAGGAGACAGAGCCAGAGGGTCAGACTTGGACAGAGCAGAAGAAGAAGACATAAAATTCCAGCCACAGAGAGGTTCAGGAGTGGAGCCAGCAGAGCTAAGTGGAGGTATTTTGAGTATAGGAACACAGTGTGATTCACCCCGCTGTCTCTCGTCCTCTACGGGGGGCTGGGGATGGGAGAGGGATATGGGATACTGTGTTCCCAGACCAGGATCCGGGGCAGGAAACCTCCCCTGCATTTCTCGGCGGTCCTGGCTGCTCGATCCGTCTGGTGTTGGCCTACCTCAAACGTTGCCCCCGCAGACCCCAGGCCCAGAGACCACAGCATGTCTAGTCTTTATCATGGGGATTGACCCTGAGTCATATTTTTATTCTGGAAATGAAAGGAGGGGGAGGAAACGTGAAGTGATTAGATTAAGATGTGGAGTTTTAATATTAAAACTGACCAGATGTGGGACCAAGTCATTAGTAAGTCCAAGCGATTTAAGTCTAAGCAACGAGCGAAATTGATCTGTCCTGAACAGTTTCCTACGCAATGTGCAACTACAATGAACAAGAGGCTGATCTTTGCTGTTTGAGTTTCATGAAATCTATAAGCAGTAGGGACATAAACATAAACAGTGTTTGTGTGGCAGAACATCAGGGAAACAGTAGTGCACAGGAGCCACGCATAGAGCACCTGGCATTTACGTGAGTGTTTGTCCGCCTAGCTATTCATATAAGGAGCGCAGTGAGAACCAAGCGGGATCCCAACTGATACCCTGGGGTAGACTGGCACCCCAGCGTCTGAAAAAGCCATAAGTCACAAGTCTTTGCACTCAAGTCCCAAGTCAAGACATGCCAGTTCCATTTCAAGTTCCAAGTGCAAAGTCAAAACTATCAAGTCAAGAAGTTCCAGATCTTAAAATCTGAGTCCTAAGTAAGTCATAAAACCCTCGTCACGAAATGTAAAGGCATTTTAATGGCAGAGCCTCAACTTACTGTTTTTTGTGCAACTTCATCAAATGAAGTTGGAAGATTTTACATCTCCATCTGTAATTTTTGACCTGCACATTTTGCATACTGCAGTTCGTTTTTTTGGTTGACCTCCTATTTATATATGCAAACAAAATTAGAAATTCTCTGGTATGATTTTTTTCCAACTGGTGCTCAGTAATGTAACGTTTGTTCTTCATGGTTCTCTCCTGCAACTTGATTGCAAAGTGGACCTGGGGAATTTAGTGTCGACTAGCTGAGAATGAACAGCGTTAACATTAGTTATCTCGAAATGAAGGGAAATTAACGGATTTGTGGCACATTTTTTAAGTCTTTGGGCTTGGGGGAAGGTATCAAGTATTTTTTAAGTCAAAAGGCTCTAGTCTCTTGGTGTTACAGTCCAAGTCAAGTTGCAAGTCTCTTGATTTTTTTCAAGCTGACTCTAAAGTCATCAAATTTGCGACTTGAGTCCAAGTCATGTGACGTAAATCCATACCTCTGCATCTGAATATTTACAAAGGCCCACCTCCTCAGTTCTGTTCTCACTTGGCACGTATACAATTTACAATCAGAATTATGTTGACACCTGAATTTCACAGCAAGTTTTGAAATTATGAGTATTTGACTTCAGACAGAAGAACACAAAGGCTTCTAATTTTACTTGAAAAGTGCCAGTGTTCTCGTCTGAACTGACCACTGTACAGTACCTGCTAGTTTTCAGCTGTTTTCTCTTCAAAGACAAAGACTAACTGATGACTGGATATTTTTTTCTTGGGTAAACTTTAGCAAATGCAACAGATCCAAGATGTTAATTCTCAATACATAGAGCTAGCTAATGCTATGCTACCTCTTGGCCTTAAAGTAATACTATGCTACTTTGTACTGTAATGATATGTGCTGTATAGGCTATTAAGCTAGTTGTCCAGGCACTTTAACAATTGTACCTTACAATAGATCATGCAAACACAGTGCATACATCCATTTTGTACACTTCTGTTCTCATGTGTTCTGTTCTATAAAGCCAAAAAATGACACAACCATCTAAAGTCAAAGAGTATTTGACCCATGCCCCACACACATCACTTTGGTATTGAGAACTCCCAAACTTGACAGAACTACAAAATAGACTTACGCTGCCAAGTTACACTTGCTGGTCTATGATTGGATGGTTGCTGTGCGAGCGTGGGGTTTAGTCAACCTCATATGTCTCAGTAGATAAATAAGCCATCAAGATCTATTCTCCACTTCTGCTTTCCAAAGTTTTAACCCATGTTTTTCTCATCATATTTCATTTTGGTGGACAGTATTAACACATCTACCTGTGTTTTGACTGCCTGCTTAAATGCAACTCGGTGGCTAATAGAAGTCAACTGGGGTCTTCCTTGAGAAAATCAGCTGCACATGTTGACTGCTCACATGATTTCAAAACATCCCCTTTGTCCCACTGCCACTCGGACTGTTAGGGATGTGAGGAATGCATAGTGACCAAAATATGTCAGAGGTTGTTTCTAATGGGGCCTCTGGATCTAATATGTGGTTTGCCACCCCCGCTTTCACTGGTAGTGATCTTCTCAGACAAAAATACAGATAAAGTAGATCAGAGGGTGGGAAGGAGGGAGGGAGGGAGAGAGGGAGAGGGGTGAGAAAGAGACTGTAGAGTTTAGGAATGACGAGTACATAGTCCTGATACAGTGTGTCATATGTACACCACATAAAAGGATCCGGGTTAATGTGCCATATTTTTAATCTGCTAATGTTACATAATTCGTATAGAACATCACGAAAGACCTTTCAGTCTTTTCTTTTCTTGGTTGCCAGTGGGAGAAAAATGTTTCTGCAACAGTTTCAGCTTCATGGGGAAAGAGTGCTTACTTACTGTACTCTTGATAACAAGCAAGTTTTGTATTTTACTTTAAGATCCTGACTTATCCCTTTTCATACACTATGAGATGTCTGTTATTTATATTGGGCTATAATTAAGCAGTTTTTTCATGTGCATTTTAAAGTATCACATTAGAAAACATTGATGGAAAAAGCAACATTTGAAACTAAAAATTTCGCAAAAAAGTTTACGCTCCCTTGAGGTGGAGTTTGCACATTATGGGAGATAGAAACACCTCTTCCACAGAAGTTCTGACATAGTGAACATTTAACTCACATGACTGATGAGCTGCTTCCACTCTTGAAGAAGAAGAAGCTGTTCCAATGTCAATGTCAACTGTCCCATGAAAGAATAATTACAAGTTGCCCAACTGAAAAGATTCCTAACCCTAACCCTATTTTTCGATCAGAAGTGGCCAAGGCTAACCTGGCATGCCAGATGGTTTGTTACACAGAACCTTAGAAACTGTTTGGAAAAGGGCAGGCACTTAAAAAAACTCTTGGTAGGTGATTGGTTGACCCATCTGTCTATCACATCTAACTTGGGCTAACTTCAACCAATCAGATCAATCAGATCTTGCCGAAGCTGGTCAGGAGAAGAGC
>JAJHUR010103099.1:1881-37781 GCA_027495735.1 Lutjanus campechanus
GAAACCTGCATCCTCTGAAAGGTTGGGGAAGAGAGAAAATGTTAAAAAAAAAAAAAACAGAAAGAAAAAAAATCCATCCTCAAAACAATGACAGCAAGGAAAAAGCTTCTTCTTCAAAGAGAGGGATTAGGGCAGCTGCCAATACACAGGGTGTGCGCGTTTGCCATTGCACGTTTGAATCAATATGTGTCAAATTCCGCTTGAAACACAATTAGCCCGTGCTTAAAGAAAAAGACGAAAAATACACAGAGAGAAGATTAAAGACAAGCCCAATGTTCCCCTCAAAAGCTTTCACATTCAACACATACACAGGCTTTCAGACGCATGACAGCTTGTTATGTGCTGCTCCAGTCGGAGAAAGCAAACACAGAGGAAAGAATGCATTTGTATGAATTTACAAACGGCGTCTTAATGTGTCAACTGAGCTCATCCCTTTGTACTGTATTGGTTCTTGGAGATATTGTGCTGCAACTGAACACAGCTCGCTTTGAACCTGCGTTGACCTTCTTGACCCTCTCCGGTTTGTGATCAAAGGGGAAGAGGCAGGTTATTCTATGTATTGATGGTCGTGTAAGATCCATCTGTTCAAAACAACTATTTGTGTTAAGTATCTCAAGGCTGAATGAATCATATTTTCAAATACCACAAACTTGTATACTTGCAGCAGACAAAGAAATCAATTTAAAAGCTGTTTTTGATTGCGAGAACTTGAGTTTCTCGTTTAAGTTGGACATACAGTTGGTACGTTGTGCGATACAGACGTCTTGTGCACAATTCAGAGCCATTATTGATCCCTCTTCCTGTTTTTTTTTTTCTTTTTTTGGTCTTTAATGCCGAAGTTCAGGCCCTGACGCTCAATGCGGCATCAATTTGTAAGAGAGACACATCTTTCTATTAGGGCTGCTCACTTTCATATGCATGACTTCTTTTTTATTTCTGAGCAGAAGCAATTTAACACAATCCAAGCCGACAAATTGACATACTGCATTGGCGTCTCGCCTTCACATAATGCAGTGTGAGCAGCATTAAAAACCACACAAACTATTTGTTAATTCAAAAAAGTTTTCCATTAAATTATGCCTGTAGACTGAAAAATGTCGCCTATATAATTCTGCAGTCTGCAGAGCTAAAATATGGGTTTTAACAGTTCATATATAAAGAATGAACATGGTTTTCCTTGTGTGAGCAAAAATCTGTTTTAGACATTACAAATAGCAACGGATATAACAGTCCCTGAAGGGTAACAGTTGCAAATGCAACATCAGGTGTGAACAATTAGTCTTGGCAACAGTCCAGCACAAGGAAGTGTCTCCTCTCACATGCATTATCTGTGTTAAGGGACCAGTAGAGCATTACCATGTGGGGAGCATGGCTGTCTGACTGGACTCTGTGAGAGGAGAGCCCTCTTACTCCCATGTAATCAGCTGAACTGAGTGGGTTCAGAGAAGGATCTGTGCAGCTGTGCTTTATTACAGACACAATGAGTCCCAGATTAGGGGAACTGGAAGGAGGGAGGGAATAGAGGATCACGGGGGAGGAGGGGGGAAGCAGGGAGAGGGGAGGGTGGGGGTGAAAATGACTCCAAACACATCTGTCCTCAGTTTGTCTGGAGCTATAACACCAAACCACAAGCATGGCCATGTACAAATCTGTCTCCGCTTGGAAAGGCCGCCTGCGGAAATGTTTCCAGACCTTGGGTTTTTAACGCGCGGACTCGTGGGAATAGTCTGTCGCCTCGCAGTGATAGCAATGTTCGTCAGGGTCACACTAACATCGGCGGTGGTGGCATGAACAAGCAGGTGGCACAAACATGTGAATCACTGTGGACAGCTTCTGGTTGCTGTTGGGTGGCCTCTGTGCGCCTCTCAAGGAAACGATCAGTTTTAGTTTTATAGTGAATGACGGGCTGTTTTCCTGCTGTTTCCGTTTGTCTAGTTCTTTGCCCTAAAATGCCACTACGACAGCCTGATCTGTCATTATGCTGCGTAATTGTTGTCCAATTATGCAATGCTCGCAGGCCAGGCATCACAGTGCATCTACATGGTTGTGAAGTGGGATTTCAAACATCAAAAATGCAAGCAATCAAACAACTACTTTGATAATTGATAAATTGCTTTCAGCCATTTAAAAAAAGTGTTCAAATTCTTTGATTTTGACTTCTCAAATGTGAATATTCTCTAGTTTCTTTAGTCCTTTATGACAGTAAACTGATTATCTTTGGGTTGTGGACCAAACAAGAAAGCGATAATGCACGTTTTTCACCATTTTCTGACATTTTATGAACCAAACAACTAACCGATTAATCAAGGAAATATTCAACAAATTAATCATTCATGGAAATTATCATTAGTTGCAGCCCTACACATGTCACATCCAGCGCTCTATATCTGTGCGCCCCATTGCTGGGGCCAGGGACGCCCAGACTGCCAGATGCTTGGGGTCACACAAGATTTGTTTACACACATTTGTTGCACGTCCCAACTGGTGTCAGAATCCTTTCGAGTAAAACACAGCCTCGATTTAGACTGTTTAGCTTGGCATTTTAACTAGCCACAGGCTAACCGTGGGCTATCATTGCCCACAGAACATATTCGGTGTTGGATTTATCATCTTCACATCTCCAAAAAGACAATCACAAGGATCCAAGGATACAATCACACCAGAGCTGACATTGTAATGGTACAATGCAAACATTAACATTAGCTTAACGTTAGCATTTCCTGCTCAGCTTCCTTCAGGGCTAACCCCCTTCACTGTTCCAGCATTTGGGACACAACAGACAAGACTTGTCTTGGTATTGAGAAACTGTGGCATTTATTAACTGACATATTGTAAATTATATACTGTACATTTACTGTATTTACTGATCTGTCATTAGGCAGTGTAATTTTTGTCCAGTTATACAAAGCTTTTAGGCCAGGACTGAAACTGCATCTACACAGTTGTGAAGAGGGCTTTCAATCTTCAAAAATGCAAGCGATCATAGTGCCTCCACCTGAGTCACCCTAACCGACCCCGAGAGAGAGTCAGATGAGAGGGAGAGAAGTGAGATGCTATGTTTGGTCTGTGCTTCCCTATCATTCTGCTCCAGTGAAACCTCTCAGGCAAACAAAAAAATGCAGGTTCACAGCGTGTTATGCCAACAGAGGCAGTATTCACCAGGAAGGCATCCCACTACCATTAGGGCTTACTGGAAAGCCTCTCTATCCCCCTTAGAACAGCTTACGCATAAGGAGTGATTAAACATCAAACCACACTGTTGCACCCTAATCCACCACCCGATTCCTGATGTCTCCCTGTTTGTCTTGCTTTCTTCCGTCACGTATACATTAAGTAAAGACGAGCTGATTCCTGAGACTATTCAGGATTAATCCTACAATAAGATGTTGTGCTGGAAAAGCGGTAGTGAGACTTTGTTCCACAGTTGAGAACATTTCCCTTTGTTGCAGTTTACTTACTAACAAGAAGAGCTACAGCTAACTTTATGATGACATGTCATTTTGGTTTTGATTTACAGCTTTTCATAAGTCTACAGAGGAAAGGCCTAAGTCGAGTGAATTCTAAAGGGATGATTCAGATTATTCAGTGTGAAGTTGTATGAGGTACTCAATAGTTTTGTTTTTCATTTTTTCTCCCGTGGACCTGTTTAAAATGGCTAAAATACCTTTTTGTTGACCCCCTTTTGTGTTCTTGCTTCTCTCTGCAAACTGACCTGATCGTCTACTGTAGGTGATACACTAACTCTCGATAAGAACGTCATACGACCCCACTTCAAATAATTCAAACTATCCCTTTAAGTTGGCATCAACTGGCCAGCAGGCACATGACACAGGCAGGGTGCAGCACTGCTTCTTTGTTGGTCAAGTTGGGGGGTTAAATTGTTTCAGGAGGGGTGCTATTTTCTTTAAAACTCCACTGCTAGGCCTGCAGGTATAAGAATAGCAATTCCCTCGACTGGAATTGATCCTATTTTTTAAAGCGCATGAACAGACCAACAGGAATGACGGGGGCTGCATCACTTGGTCTGTGGCTGGTTTTATTACTTACACGGCTTCTCATCTGAGGCTGTTCTCTCCACTTATCCACATGCCTGTGATTCACTGGAGTGGGCACAGGAATTATGTTTTTTTTTTTACTGACTTAATCTCATTACTTTCATTGGCTGATAAAACCCTGAGCTAAAAGTGAGCATATTATTTATTGTTTTGAAGGCAGTCTATCCGCACCAGGTGTGCGAGCACGCTCAGATGGAGGCTGGGATTTGAACAAGCAGTCCAGGGGGTGATAATAATAATAATGACCTTTTATTTTTTTGTTCATATCTTCCGTGGTCAGGTATGGCGCAGCTGCTTATTAACCAATATGATCTCCTCTCGCTACTCTATTTCCTCTAGGACCACACCGGACAGATCCGGCAATATACATGGACACTCAAGATGTACGGCCTAATAACTCACATTATATGAATTCAATAACACATGTCTATAGCCCTGCATGGTTGTTGATGGGAGCAGTAAAACAAACTTTAATATCCCAGTGTGTTAGAACTGTTAATGATCAGTACAGAGAGCTGTTAGGCTGTAACTCACTGTCCACAGCCACCTCACTGCCAATGCAGACAGTAATTCTCATGCTAACACTGTATACGTGAGCACTGAAGAGATGTCCCTCCACAGCACCAATAAATAACATCCATTTGGCATTTTTACAAGCTTACCAGCTCTGTGACGTCAACAGCAATGAACTTGCAGATTCCTAAAACTCACCACATTGTCTGATTCATCGCCCCCAATTGTTTTCTTATGACACTGACTACCTTTGAAGGTCATTCGTCAGCATGCCATTTGGCAAACTGAGGGCAAATAATTAGTAAGCAGAGGTAGGGCTTTTGGCAAGGCTGACAAGTACAGCAAAATATGGCAAACATGGCATGCTATGAGATCACAGACTGCTGGCCAGCTGTGTCTGTTGATGCTGTAGGAACCCTTTCAAGCCCCTTCAACATATGGTTCGAGTCAAGTACATCAGAGTCATACTGAGTTTTAAAAACAAGCGAAGGTTCCATGTATTTGCAAATGCTGGATTAATTAAAACACTGAGAAACACATCATAAAATGCATCTTGACATGTAAGAAATGCTGACGCTGTACTTATGTGACCACACATTTCAAAAGTACAATTCAAAAGAGAAAAAATACTTGGCCAACTGTTTCAGTGTAATGCAGCAACTGTTTTAAATTAAAATCTAAACAGCATTTGACAGTGAGGTTCGCTGTAACTGCACAGTCTATCTGAATTTATTTTTTTTATAAATAAATAAAATGAATTTGTCTTCTATTTAAAATGAAGGATTTGACTGTATAATGTGGTGCTGAAGCATGTTGACACAATTTTCACCTCTAAAAAATGTTCAGTTGAAAAATATTCAAATAAAGTAGGAAGTGGTTTAAATTAAAAACATCTACCATGGCCCATTTTCATCTCTCCCCGACCACTTCTTGCACATTCAGACGTAGACACACATTCACCACCAGCTACCAGTCACGCACAAGTAAAACTTAACTGCATCTTTAGGTTATTGAGTTTGAAGGCCATCCTATCTTGCATTACTGTCATAAAAGGACATCACTATACAGAGCAAAATCAACATAAAAGCAGAGCAAAGGTTTAAAAAAGAAAAGAAGGAAGACAATGCTGAACACTGAGAGCCATTAAGTCCAGCTGTGCAACTTCCATTACTGAAGTGTCAAACGGGGTGCTGTTATATTCATTAACCCTGCAGGCACACAAAGGCCGGGGGAAGACTGGTTTTTCAGTCTCCGGTTAAAGCCAACACAGCACAATGATAAATAAATATTAACTTGTTTTCCTGGGAGCGTGTTAAAGTTAAATGAGTCACCAAGTGTATGAAGTAGCAGAGTATGAAGCAGAACACTGAACACATGCTCAACCCACATCTAATACAAATAAATAATGGGTAGTTCTATAGTAGTCCTGGGAGTATGGTTGAGCAATTGGATGAATATTTCAGCTGGCAGCTGAGTCCACTGTTTGTTTTGGGCAGGTGATGCTTATTTTGGGGATTTTTGTTTTTAGGTTATATTTTGCTAATTCAATGGTTTGCCTCTGAAGAACATGTGAGAGCCACTTTACCCTGCCATCACATAGCCTTTTCTGACAGGGAAACACACGTTACATAAGCCAAACATTGCTCTCTTCAACCCAACCGGGCTCCATATGTAAAATTAGTCTGTCTGACGGCAAGGTGAAGCGGTGAAAATATTCCAAATATAGTGTAAACTTACACTGATGTTGATCTTTTCTTTAGGTGGTTAAAATAGATTTAGTTGCTGACCCTGTCCACAGACGGTCTCCACTGAGCTTCCAATCTACTATTCCTTTCTGCTTCTCCAAACCAACTGGCATCTTCAATATTGTTAAGTACCTCATACAACCCTATATTAAACAATCTGATCTATGCCTTTATGGGTTTGTTTTGACCTAATCAGAGTTGGTGATTGTTGGAACAAAGCAAAGTCTAGTTTTAAGGCGCTGCACACACACTTATGTGAATATATCAGCAAGTGCTGGCTGATGGTGGCCAATTGGAAAATTTTAACATGTTGCTCAACCCTACCTGGGGCCACCTCTGACCTCACATCACTTCTAAACCTTGTACAACACCTTGGCATTATGTTTATATGGTATGCAGGTTTGCTATACATTTTCACATCATCGAGTTCTGAGGACAATCTGTTGTTACTAAAATTATTTCCGTTTGTGGCTGGCAAAAAGCCACAGAAGTTGTCACCATTATATACTGCAATAAGGTTATAAGGGGCTTGATATAGCAACACTAAAGTCGTGTGATAACCAGTGTTCACCACTCATACCAAAGCAGCAGAACCCAGTATATGGACCATCGCCAGAAAACTCACATTGAACCCATTCACACTGATGACAAACTACTTTTCTGGATTGTTTCACTGGTGTGAAATCTAAAACTTCTATGACCAGAAATTGTCAGTTGATACACTCAGATACAGTCTGGGAAAGGGCGTTGTCCATGAACCTCAGCATGTTGCTCCATCTTGTGTTACACATCCCCCCGTCTTTTGTGCACAGGGACAATAACCGCGTTTGGGAGAGGGAGGGGGGCTGCAGGGCTGACGGGGGGATCCGGTTACCTTCCCAACCACTGCCATAACAACATATGGAGGAAGCTCAGTTACATGACAACAGGTTCATCTTCCTATTTTTCTCTCTACGCTGTTCAGACGCCTCAGGATACTGAATGTTAAGCAGTAAACACAAACACATATACAGGGGAGAGGAGTGGAGTGTTAAAGTGGTAGTATAGGTGAAATCTTGCATGTTCACAAAGATATAATATCAAGTTTAAGAGTCACATCATTTCATTGTGTCCAGACTCACAAAAATCAAAACACACATCTTTAAAACAAACTGTGTGTGTAGGAAAATAATTGTATCGTCCCTCTCTTTTGTACACTCATTTACATAATGTGGGCGTACAGGGGTCAAAGATCATCCCCATCACAAATCCCTTTGAGTGAGGACTCACAATGGGCAGGAGCTGAATGCTTTTAGCCTAGCGGCAAAGGGGAGAGCAGCTCCTCCCTTGGTGCTGCGTTCCTCCATCCCTGTACCCGCACCTCCGCTGCTATATCTCGTTATTCACCAAGTTAACTGTTTGAAAAGAATCTTACAGTCTGCGCTGTAACCTGAAGCGGTTTGCATATCAGTTTTCAACCAAGAGTAAGACGAGCTGAGAGGAAACAGAATAAGTCAGAAAAAAAATGATTAACAAAGAGAGAGGGGAGGGGGTAAAAAGCAGAGCTCTACTAGTAGCTGTTTTATTGTATCCTGGTTCAGGGCGGAAACTGCAGGGCTCCTTTCAGTTGTCACATTAAAAGACCCATCCATCAGAAACAGCTCAGTGTAGGCTAGTCCCCACAGACTAGCAAAGAGGGGACACTTTCCACTGTGCTGGCCAACCCTCCTAAACCCAGCTAGTGTAAATAAGATTTCCATTGGCACTCATTATGACCAGCATACAAACAAGGCCATAACATTCCAGCAAGAAGAAAACAATGAAATTAAAGACATGGTGGGAGGGAGAATTTTGCACTCTCACCAAGCGCAGCTAAGCAAAGAGTTTACTACCTTTTACCCTGAGCAACATCCAGAGTGTACATTGTCTAAAAATGTGTAGTTCATGTTAAGTTCATCCAGCTTTAATAGAAGAGCACAGCATTATAAGGGCATTAAATCAGATTCCTTCCTTTAAAACTACAGTTGTTGTTTTGCGGTTGGGACTTACTTAAGCCTCAAAGAGGGCTATTGTGCCGGAAGCCTAATGATTAAGTATGCAAGCTTCTGTCAAAATAACAGCAGATATCTTAAAGCGTGTGTGCAGCTGGGATGCTAGCAGATATTGTATTGCATTCTGAGCTCGAAGGCTCGGGCAGGACGGGGATAACGTGACAGCTGTAGCGACCCGGGATACCAGGAAGACCTGGAAGCACAAACATTTGCCTTTCTGCCTCGCTGGAATCCACATTAGGAGGTCGTTGGCATTACAGAGACCCCCAGACATGACCCGGTGGCAGCTGTGCATGGGAGTTTACAGCCCCAACACAAACAAGAGATAGAGTGTTCAGAGAGGGATGGGTGCTGCCATGCATGTACAGTATGACAGTGACACACTATCCCTGACAGTGTGCGCCTGCAGTCAATTAAATTACCATTTCATGACAACCAGTTCCTTGGAACCAAGAACACATTTATATAGGGCTGTAACCAACAATTATTTTCATAATTTTCTCAATTAGTCAGTTAGTTGGTTGGTCCATAAAATGTCAGAAAATGGTGAAAAATGTCTATCAGCGTTTCTCAAGGCTCAAGGTGACATCTTCAAATGGTCTTGTTTTGTTCACAACCCAATTTACTGTCATAGAGGAGAAGAGAAGCCAGTATTCATGCATTCCCACCTAACATTATTCTAAGTTAACCGGCTCAGTTATAGCTATGTTGCTTGACTAGCAGGTGAACAACACAGATTGTCTGAGTCTTGTAACAATCACCTCAATATAGCAAAATGCTATGCTACAAAACACTACAAGGACCAAATCCTCACCATTGTTACAGTAAGGTGGTCTAAGTAAACCCCAAAATTACCAAACAACTAGAAAAGAGACTATCATCATTATGGTTAGTTCAGCTCAGTGTTTCCACTCTGAGTGTTTCCAAAAAAAAAGTTTTAATATCAGTGCATTTTGGACAACATACCCTACTGATATGTCTGTCTTGCTCTAATATTTAACTAAGAGGGGATAAGGATGAGAAATGAGGCAAGTGGTAACATGAGAGGCCCCATCTGCATCATAAATCAATCCAAATAACATCACCAGGGTCATGTGATCTTACCCCAAATACTGAAATGTTTGATGTTGTCCTTGCATATGTCCCACTCAATCTTGCTAAGGTCTTCTGTTTAAGTAGACCAGTGGGAGCCGAGCTTTTAAGATCAATGTAACATATGGAACACACCAAACTGAGGGTTAAGATTTTAACACGGACAGACAGACAGCTGGTGCCGTGAGCTATGACAGCAGAGAATTCATATGGAATTCAATTCCTTTTTTTTTACGACTGTGGAATTGTGGGCAAATTGTGGAGCTTCTCTGGTAAGAACATTAAAGGGTTTCTTTTATAGGTCTGCGAGCAGAGAGCAGGTCATTTTAATGAGTGGCACTGTCCAGCCTACGCTCCTCCTTGCTTTAACTGCATGCCGCCTCAAAGCCCATGTTGGACCCCCAGCCACATCAGGGACATCTGGCCCTGCCATCTACAAACATGGCCCTTAATGGGCAATTACAAAGTCCAGGGCCTGGGAATATGCTTCGATTTATAGTTCCAATGTATCCAAACTCAGAATCCTCTGTCTATCATGGCCACATTAGGTTATATGAGACAGGAGGCCCATCAGACCTAATAAGCCTTATCCTTTCCAGAGGATGGCCATTAAACTCCCCCCTACCATGCCAGCCCAGCCATCAGCTCCCAGTCTAGTAAATTAAACAAATGAATGGCGTCCTCAGTATTACAATTAAAGCGTAGAATAACATGAAACTATGAAGCTCATTAAAGCTCCACTCCATCTACACTCCGAGCCCAGCCCGGGAAAACTCAATTATAAATCATTTATAAGGCAGACATCCAATGTGTGTATTTTGTTTCACCCTTTCAATGTCAGGCTCATATTCAGCCCTACTATATGCCGGCATCTGAGCTTTCTTGAAGAAAGGGTGAAGAGGGAGGCCGGTTACACAGAGGCAGTTTTAGTTGCCCCTGACAACCCATGGCTTTTGCCAAGTTGAGCCCTCTTCATTTAAGTTCCCATCTTCTTCATTTCACTCTTCCTCCCTTCTTTTTCAGTTAGGGGGTCTCCTGCTTTTATTAAGTCCCCTCCCCCTTTCGTTACAAACACAACCGTGTTATCCATGTCAAATCCATTGGAGACAGCCCAGGGAAGTCAATATGGAGCCAATAGATTCTCTGCCTTCACTGTGGAACTCCTGAGGCAGGGAAGGCAAACACGGCTGAAACTATCGCAGACAGCTCAAAACAACTGTAACAATTTCGTTTAATCTAAAGGCAAGAATATATATATATATATATATATATATATATATATATATATATATATATATATATATATATATATATATTAAGGGAAAAGCTGGAAAAAAACAATTCAACTGCTATTTCTTCACGCATTCAGTCAAGATTTATTCAGGTGTGACAGAGATGTTCCAGTAAACTGTTTTTCTTCCTAACAGCGAACAAGTAAATGAAAAAAAGTTAAAGCCCCTGTGCTGAAATGAAAAGCTGGACATGTGAGAGAAAGGAATGAAACTCTTTTCAGAGTGTTGGTAAGCTCAGAGCTACTGAAAAGGGGATTTTTGTACAAACACATTAATCTGTGTACTTTATTGAAGTGCTTGAGCAAAGAGAAAATTCAAATGTGAGGCAGACAAAGAACAGAACAGAATAATCGTTTGTGAGACACTTTCATTCCTCGCATTTGGGTTTGGATGCAAAAATAAAAAATGCTGCTCAGAAATTATTCTTAGGTGTGTGTGAAATATCAGATCAGAAGAGATGCTAGTAAAATACAGTACTGTGCCATGTTTTCTGCAGTCTTTTTTAGCAATTAACACCTGCCAACAGCCTTTCACCCTCCTGTCTTGAGCCGCAGGTGTGAGGAGACCAATGTGTGACCTGATGAAAGACACACTGCCAGTTCGGTGCCAAACAGTCATTTCCCCTCACTGATAGGCCATTCTTTATTTAGCGTAGCCTAAGGAGGTATGCTTAGCCCCCACGCAGACCAACACACACCGGCACCGACACTAAAAATAAACCATTACCACCAGCACAGTCCACTGGTCACACATTAACCACCGAAAACTCGCTATTCCCTACCTGATATGATAGTGAGTCTCGGAATTAAACACATCAGACAGAAAACAAGAGAGGAAAAGGACTGAACATGGCATCACGGGTGAAAGTATGAATCACCGCCACCTGTACGGCACTATTTCTCCCACTCTTCCTTCTGCTCATCGAATGGCCAGAACTCCAGAAGTGACAGTGAATACTAACAACGCGAGCTAGTGTCTCCTGGGCTTCTGTACAGCAGCCACGGCATAGAATCATAAATGAGCGACTTTGACAGAAAACACATAGGCTTATAGAAAAAAACGGGGTGAAGGATGAGCAGCAGAGGAGGCAATGAATTTAGAGGTTGGGGGATTTTCGATATGACAGGGGGTAGTTATTTGCTGGCAGCAGCAAGCCCTTTACCAACAAAGGGCCTTTCATATTTCCTGTGAACAGAGACAGAGACTCCCATTAATCCCGGAGGGAGGGCTCATCTCAGGCTTCTCCTCCGCACATAAATTACTCTTCTTATGCCCTTCCTCCCATTACTGCTCAGTGTTTACAGCATAAAGAGTAAAGAAAGAAAGTGGAGGAGCCAGCCACATCTTTAATGTGTTAGGCCACTCTTAAAAACAGTTATGTCGGCGCTAACTCATAACACATGTGCCAACAATTGCTTTGCTCCAAGCCACAGTCAGGAAGCTGTGGCAACCCCTCTCCTCTTCGCGTCCCTCCTCCCATTCTGTCTCTCTACATCTCATTTCTGTCTGTCTTTCTCATATGGGAGGAGTGAAAAAAAAAAGCTCTGCCCAGCTGTCGCATTTTTGAGCAGATGAAACCCGCTCTGACGGGCAGAGAACATGCCAATCCCCACTTATCCCGCACAGAATGGAGTTTAACAGTGGTGCACAGCTGCCCGTGTACACATGCTTAGACCCCTCGGTGGTCTGGTGGAAGGCATGATAAGCGGCTAAGGAACCATCGTCTCACCCGTGTGGCACGCTGAGAATGGATTTGCAAGAAAGTGGAAGAAAGAGGCAGAGATGAGGATGGAAAATTTGAAGAGAGAATGAGAGTGAAAGGAGTAAAAAAAAGATCCTACTTATGCATGTCCCCAGTATCTGGACCGCCTTATTTCAAACAGGCACAAATCAATGGTAGTGCAATTGCATTTTCCAAGCGCACTGCAGACGGACCAATAAATGAAGGCTGGGGATCAGAGTATAGGTTGAGGAGAGGCTAGACACTGCATTGGCTGTTTCATAGTATGCTGCTCCAGCTGTCAGCAGGATCCAACACCTACTGCTGCACTCACACATACCCTTTACTGCCCGCAACAGCCCTGTTCATAAGGTGCCCTGCGTGAGAGTGCTCTGGTTGTTGGTTTGACTGCCATTAAAAGCAGCAACAGCCATGCTGTTCTCCTGTGAGATTGTTCTGATTATAGTTGTTAAGTGGTGCGAAAATGTGGATGAATCATCTCATCTTCATAATGGGATGATTTGTCGAACATATCACTCGGGATATTCATTTAAACTGGACTCAACACTGTGAAAAATTGGTAATATTCAAGTCTGAAGTCATAAAACTGTCGCAGCATTGCATGCTTGCTATATCCACAGTCTAAAATCTCAAACGCAAAAGTGGATTTTATTGTACTTCATCTTGTATCATCAAATATCTATTACTGAAAAGCTGCAGATCTCTTCCACACAACATGGGGCCTCATGTGGGTCATGAATCTTTCCTCGTTAGGTTGTTTTTATGTCTACGAAAAACCTCAAAATGCACAACAGCAGTTCATTCCGATTCAGAAGACAAGAACGTGTGACTATCTTGGCAGTCAAGAAGAAATAAATCTAATATACAGCATTATAGCTCATGAATAAATATTATCTTACAATCAGCTACCCAATCTTTTAATAGATGTGTAAAAGAACAATGTGTGCTAGTGTTGCCCACTACAGTAACTGCACAGATTGAGCCTGGTAAATGCAGAACAAAGCCTTGTTTGTGTCTTTTGACCTCGGCTCTCCTAGACAACACATTCTTGGTAGGACAGAGGGGAAACATTCAAACGGGTTCACCACAGTTGTTTTTCCGCTATTTATCCAATAAGATCCCCTTTAGAAGACAAGCTGTGTGTGTGAGTTTGTGTGCACTGGGGGTGGGGGAGTTGCTTTAAACAAACACTAAATACTGAAGTAATAATGCCATGTCAACCTGATGGTTTATGTTCTTGGCAAAGGCATCCACAGCATACTTTATTTTGGACTGCTCTTGGCTTGAGAACTTCTTTCTCGACTATTAAGAGGATTTCTCAAGTTTATTTATTATACCTTTTTACACCAAAATTAACACACGTACATTTTTTTAAAAATACAGATAAACCCGCTAAAAATAAGGGTTCGACCCTATTTCCATTGCCAGTAGACCCATTTGCCTTTCTGTTTTTTTTTTTAATCTGTGCGCCAGAGAGCTTCATATCTGTGAGGGAGAGCAAAGAGAGAAAGAGAGATGTTTTTAAAAGTCTGTGTGTTCAGCTCACAACACTTTTGTAGCTTCAGACTGAATCTCCGTGGTTTGAAGTTTAGTTTTTCTCCTGATATAGGATACGCGCTAAGTTACTGCCGATGAAAACACAACATTTCCTGACTTCGCTACTTTATAATAAAAGCTTTAAGATGCTAAAATAGCAGGGGACTTTTACTGTGAAGAATTTAAAGGAAATAAAATGTTTGTCCACTGTTCAGATGCTCAACTAAAGACACTTCATCACCTAAATACACATTTACAAGCTGGTGCAAACTCTGCTGTGCTCCGCCAAAAAAGGGTGGAAATAGTGTGTCCACCTGGGTGTGATGTTTACATCAGTGCCAATCGGAGCTAGAGCCAATAAATACCTGTAACCTGGGAGTGAATGCCGATTGTTCCCTTTCCCACTGAAGACAAAAGACAGATGTTAATGGAAGTTAGTGTTTTCTGTCCAGTGTAAAATTGGTTTTAGTTGATTTAATTGCAATACCTGTCAAAATGTTTCTCACACATTATTGTTCCTACAAGGTTTCCCTGTGTTCCAGGGATGAATAGTGCTAATGGCTCATTCTCAGTCCAAACAGAATCTGTCTTACACAATAATGTCTTAAACCACAGTGACTAATGGACTACAGGTGGCAGCTGTGTTCATACTGAAAATTTGTGATTGACAGGTTTATCAACCACTGACAGGGATTTTAAATTAGGCACTGCATCAGAGTATAAACAGGTGAAAAGGAATTTATGTCATTATCCATTACTAGCACCCATAACCACAGCAACACTTGCACAGACCAGAGAAGGTGCCACCACCACAGGCTTCATGAAGTGTTTTTTCAGCTTGCTTTGATTGCTCAAACAACCGAAGGTGTGATTTTATCCATCAGGTCGCACTAAACCGACAGTGACTTCATGTGCTTTTCCTCCTGACAAATTTAGTACCTTTAAGGGAAAGTGCTGTGTAAAGTGCAGCTTTTTGGTCCCAGACCACAAAATGGCCCACGATGGGAGCAACACCAGTGAAAAGGCAGTGTTTGTGGATTGAAAATGTGAGGGAGGATGTTACATCTCATCTCTATCTCTCTGAGTAAATGGCATCTGGCATGGAAAAGGGCAACACACAGCTAAAAGAGGGAGCAGAGAGTGTAAAAAAGCTATAGCTATTTAGAGCTGAATCAATTTTGAATTCATCACCAACTATTTTGACAATAGATTAATCAGTCTGAAAACACTGACTGACATTTTTCACCATTTTCTGACATTTTATAGACCAAACAACTTACTTTTCTCTCTCAATTGTCAAAAATGGAAGTTAGGCAACAACAAGTCTATGGCGACTCTGAGGAGACGCACTCCCTCAAACACAGAAGCCTTTAAAATCACAGTGTTAAAATGTCAGAGGACTTGGTGGTCGATGACTATAAAACATCATGATCGACGATGGCATTGGCTCAATCCTTTGCCCTATAACGATTACGTTGCTGATGTCGACCTCTAGTTGTTCAAAGAGATTACAGTACATACTGCAGAACTGAGATATATCCGCATGGAATTTTTCCAGCATTCACTGTGCTTTTTCAGTATTTTTTTGTTGGTCATCCCTTTTTGTAACTGAACTGTGTGTGAACTGCCGCTTTAGAGTGACAACCGTATTTGGCTGCAGTGTGATGATCATACCCTAAGTGCATGTTTCCCCCATCAGCTGGCACCCACTTGTCCGCAGTCGCCGCTCGAGGTATAAGCTTTTGCGATATGGAGCTTTCAGGTCCAAAATAGCCCTCCCACTCATACGTACCCCTGTTGCCCACAGGCAAAGATAATGTTTTTTTTTTCCATTTTGCACACACTGTACATTTTGATAAGTAGTGCACCTGAGCTTCCGAATAAGTCCCCACCAACACACAGATACACGTTGCATTTACAAACAGCACTCTCAAGCATGCAAAATCTGCACGCATTAGTCCTTTTACCTCATCCTCTCTGGCTGCGAATAAACAAACACTTGAAAAATTCAACAAGCTCCTCTAAATTAATACTACAGAGGATGGCTGAAGCAGCATCAGTGATTCTGTCTCTGTTCTTGCTTTCTAAATGAGGTTATAGCTAAGCCCACTTGAAATATCTGAGGTATACGTATGTATGAACGGAACGAATGTACAATATTAAAAATGTCCTTTAAGTTGGACCTCACCAGGGACGTCCACTAATAACAAAAACACATTAATGGTACAAGTTCTCTGTTTTCATCTATTGCTTATTTCCACTGGGATGTGATTGTGGTCCTATGTACAAACAATGCATCAGGCGGAGATAAGCTTCTCCAGAGTCAATAAAAATGGTTTTAGTTGAACCCCCATAAGGGACCGGGTATGATTATAAACACAAGTAGTGGAGCTGGAAAAATAACATCATAGCATGTTGATCCAATATAAATGCATGCCTCCCTCGCCTCCCACCAGGTTTTACAGACTGGGAGCTCTGAGAGAGGAATGGGCCGAAATAACATGTGCTCAATCTTCACTGTCCACGGCTGTGTTTCTCTGCAGTCCACAAAACATTCTTTGCATGCTTCATTTTATTCAAATGCTTTTCTGCTTGTGCGGCTTTCCTCCTTTGTCTTACAGCCACAAATGAACAAGTAAATCACAAGCAAAGGCCCACAAAGACAGAAAGATTTGTGAGTGAAATAAAACTGCAAAAAGTCTTGTCTAGCTGTTAAAATCGTCTTTGCCAAAAAAAAAAAAAAAACTTTGATTAGGGATTCCGAGTCCACAAAATCCTTCATCTGATAATAATGACCTCAGTTCAAGATGTGCTGCTGTAATGTGTTTTGTGCTCCAAGTGTTAATCCTTCAGGCATTTCACGCATTGCACCCTGATCTCTCCCAGACACATTCAGGGGAGCATTATGATTCAGTCTAAGTCCTGATGTATGTGCTCTCAATTTCTACTTTTGGCAGGAGACAACTGGTCAAACAGTGTAAAAAAGTAATGATTTAAATGAAAGAGAAAACCAGAGGATAAAGTTGCCCTGTAGGTTTGATTCAAAGCCCAGCTCTTTTAATAAGCCCAATTCGTTTTCCTCCTGGGTCTGGCTCCCTCTATCACTAGTGACAGGCGTGAAAGGTCAATAACCTTGGCTCATAGCCCTCATATGGTTAGCAATGCCATAAATTAATGGTTGAGGCCGTTATTCCAAACTCTTCAAGTCAGCCGAAGGAAGCTTATCTTCTACAAAGGTCACAGTGCTTAGAACACTTAGTGTGAGAGTGAAGGGCTGACACAGGACCCATATAAGATTGAGTGTATTGCTCTCTGGTGGAATCTGAAGGAAGGTAGATGGGATGGTAGTTAGTATTTGGACACTACATCCACAATATTATGTTTTCGTCTTAAAATGCACAAACTTTGCTATGTTTATGCCACACAACTCCGACATTTTCAAGCCCCTAAAACAAAGATGTCTGGACATGCTGCTGCCCACATTTCAGGTTTAAAACTGCAGGATTGTGTTTTAGTTTGAACTTGCAGAAAGGGAGACTTTTGAAAAACGATGCCGCAAACACCCGTGTTCTTTTCCTGATTATCCTGTCTTATCACTCACAACCTGCCATTCCCTGATTTGTCTGTCCCTATCCTGCAACACTTTCAGAAACTGAAACTGGCTGTTGCTTAAACACTTCAGTTTTAATTACCTTTTTAATTGCATTTGTTTTAATGTTCTGTTAAAAGTTTATGTCTTTGAATGTCTAGTTTGTAACTGATCCTCTGTTGCCTTTTAATCCTCGATTACCCCATACTGGACTTTGCTGTTAGCTCAGTCAACAGCCAAGACAGGCCAGGCCAAGCCAGTGAGCATTTTATCAACCCTACTCGTGTTTTAGTTAGTTAAACGAGACATTCATCCTGTGGTAAAGGTGAACATATGAGCACAACCAATCTACAATTCAGCATCACTCTTGGACTGCCTGATTCCGCCATGTGGTCATCACAACACAACTAAGAGAGCTACAAATAAATAATGGAAATAATGGATTGTTTGGATGCATCAATTTTTAAAAATGTGCTAGTATATGTTAGCTTTGGTTAGCCTGCTGTTACTGTACTGAGGTACTGTCTTTGGACAGTACATTGATAGAAAAGAAAGACAAAAAACACAATCCTAACAATGTTTTAGTAAGAATAGCATTATCAAGATTTCTATAGAGAGCAGTCATGTTTCCCTGCCTCATAATTCTTGTTCTTTTATCCAACAGCATGCATGTTCATATGGATGGAGGTTATCACTGAGATGATGCTACAACAGTCATCTCTACAGAGATTGTTTTTGTACTAAAACACCGTTTTAGAACAAAAATGTACAAAAATGTGGATGTAGCCACAGGGTGTGCTTAGTGTTATGACATAAAGCAGAAAAATCATCAGATGGGGCTTTGACATTCCTGTCAGTTTACTGAAAAATGTCAAGGCTTTATTAAGCACTACTGTTGATATTAACATTAAATCAAACATCTCTTTGGAACAAGGACAGGGTATACTTAATTAGCTTTATTTGTTATAACACTTGTAAACTGTAATGTAATGAAACATCCCTGCAAAAAGTACTACTGATTTTTTTTTTGTTGAGACTAGCTTCTTTTTCTCCTCCAAAACACCAGGCAGCAGGGATTTTCTGCTAGTTTTTGTGACCTTGATCGCTTCATCGTATTGAACAAATCTGTAGTGTTACCCTCCAATTCTGCAACCAGGATTTGGTTGTAGTGTGCTTTTGACAGTCATCCTCATCAAGTTTTTAAAAGAATGTGACCTTTATTTTATTTTAAACATGTTCTTGTCTGAAGTGGACTCTTTTCTGGCTCATTTTGATCTCAATTTGCAATTTAGGGAGAAATTATGAGTGTTTGGCTTAATGCAACTGATCTCCTGCTAATCCAAACACGGCAAAATCATTGTCATGTGCGAAAGAGAATTCAGTTATGAATGTAAATATTGATTTTAATACAATTAATCATCCTGCTCTAATGGACAGCAGCTCGCAGCTCACAACCTCACGCAAACACATTCTACCTGGATATAATGGCTGAGAGCCAATGAAAGGAGAAACTAGTGGAGTAATTTAAAGCATTAGAAAGTTTAAAAGACCCAGATATTTTATTCAGGAATTGGAACAAACTATAGATTAAAAAAAAAACAGTGAATATTTGACTTGTCAGGAGGTAAGAAGAACTAGGGATGCGCATGCTGCTCTAACTTTTGATAGATTTATGAAAAGGAAAATGCTTGCCGAGAGCTAAAAAGTATAAAAGTTGTTGTGAAGCTCGTGATGGAGTCTTGCTCACACACTGTTTAGAATGTCTTGATTTAGAGCAACTTGATTAATGAACACAGCCACTTCTACCAACTCATTTTCATTTCATTGTGCTTACAACTTCAGGCAGAAAGCAATTTACAAAAGGAGAAATTCAAATCAAAATCACATTCAAACTGTTATGCCATATGCATTTTTGAACCACCCCATTGGAGCCAATTTGCCTCACCCACAAGGTTATTTTATGCAAGCCAGACTCAACATGTTGGGAGAAATTAGCAGACCTTCATCTTGTAGCAGCAGTTACACCCTTCAGTAAGATTCTACCCCCCTCCAGGTCCTGTCCTGCTGAGCACGCAGTGCTACAGGAAATAAAGTGGCGACATGCTGCACGGTCTTTAATGCCCCAGTAAATATCGACAGAGGCAGAGATAATATAAACTCAGACAACGCAGGCTGCAGAGCGATATGTTGCTCACTGCTGTAGCGTGCGCTCAAATGGAGGCAAGAAATTGCTGCAGGTCAATCATAATATCCGTGTGGTGATGGCAGACACTGGTGTCAGCAAGGCCGGGTGACAGTAGATCACTTGAGACAAGTAATATGGTGGGTTACATATGCTTATCTGATGAGCCAACACTTTCCAATCGCCAGTCCAATCAAGATTAAACTAACAGATTTATTTTCTATAAATTAAAGTAATGATGTTCTTAATTTTGCAAGACAAACAAAAACAGAGATATCAGAGATATATCTCACCCTGCAGGTCCCTGGAATGATACCATCTATCAATAGTGAATAGGACTTTATTCATATCCTGTCTCATGACAAGCACGGACACACTGAGCACAAGTAAATCTTTAAAAAATCTTGTTAAAAAAAAACCCCCAAAAAACCACAAGCTCCACAAAGCCTCAGACAGCCATCTATCAAAAATATTACCAACAGCACTAAAACTGCACATCACACTCATGACTGAAGCCATGAAGCAACCAAGGTCACTCCAAGAAACAAACGCAGCTGTAGAATAAAGCACTAAATGCTACAGTACTGTCCTTGCTTTACTCAATTAAGTCACATCAATCATTGTATAGAGCCAAGGGAGCTCCTCCATCCTCCATCTTAAAGCTCACGTGCGGAAGAGGGGGGAGGGATGGCAGGGAAGGGAAGGGAAGGGAGTGGTGGCGGTGATAGAGGCTTGGATAAAAGGAGAATGTCACGGGATAGCGACTCATCAGAGGCTAGTGCCCAGAGAGGCGCTGGTGCGTTGAAATTGAAGCCTCCGCCGGAACACAATAGTTGTGGCGTTAGCCCGCAGGAGGTAGACGTCTCTTCCCAGGCAGGATATTGGCCTTTGTGAACATGGCTACAGTATCTGGGTCAATTAACGTGTCCCTGCTTCAAATTTCTCTTTTGTAGTCAAGAGGAATAATAGTGTGCCAATTCATGTGGCCTCTTGAACACAGCATGAGGTTTGAACGTGTGAGCTGTGTGTGTCACTCACATACACAGGAAAAGGCTAAAACATGAGGCTAGGTCTGTTTCTATTTTCTACATTTGCTCAAACTACCTCATTAATATATTCATTTGAGTATTAGCTTCCCTGTTTGACCCTGCGCACAAAGACGCTGTGTCTGCCTGCTGTCTGTATCTACAGTACATCCGGGCAGCCAGTGAATGCTCGCTTGTCTAAAAGCAACAAAGCTGAGGCTAAATGAAGCTAAATGTATTGCGTTACAAACAAAAGATCTAACACGAGAGAGAAAGTGGTGAAGACTGGGAGTGGCTTCCCTTCATGAAGTCTCATCTACCTTAACATAATGAGAAAAAACAGACACGACAGAGAGAAAAACTGAGGGCACAAACACATTTGGACTATTGCACAATAAACAGCTGGGGCAACACTGCATGCAGAGCTTTCTTTGTAGACACAGGATCCGTGAGAGAGATATGGAGTTGTTTGCTCTACCAGCCAAAAAAGGCTGTCCTGCAGAAGAAAAATGGCACTGAAATCCACAAATCAGTCCCTAGAAAAGTAAACAGTCCACTCCATAGTGCTGATGTATTGTCTTCTAGGTGCAAGCTGGCATTTTCCTTCGCCACACTGGTTCTAGCATTTCACTCGTGAAAAATAACACTAGCCTAGTTATAAGAAGGCATATATGCAGAAAGTCAGGTCAATACAGCTATTTATATACGGCCTCATTAAATAGCGGGGTCATCTTATGCACTTCCTGGGTGTTCTTCACATTAAATAAAACACACCAGAAACAGCACACCACACTGGGAATGATTCCAGCTCCCTCTCATGTCAGGACAAACAGAAAAGGATTGTTTTAGAAGGATAAATAAATCTTTTCTCTTTTGACAGCCTTTTAGATGGCAGCACACACATCAATTTTAGAACCTTAGTAATACGGCATCACGGATGGAGGGGCCCAGGTGTGATCTAGAGCCAAATAACCCATAAACCCTCTCTAACCTTCACATGACTGTGTGAGGAAGCAGGGCTGCTTTTCAGATCTGTATTCAGTCCTGGCACATCATGATTAGACAATGAAATTTTGATTTGGCAAATCTAGTTACGCACAACCTTGTGAAAAACAAATGACAGTGTACATTTAATACAGTCAGATAATACAGCCTGGTCTGACTGCTGATTTCCAGACAAATCTTGTGTTGATAGAGGCCGTTGAGGTCAATGAACCTTTAACAACAGCTAGTTACAGAAGTCTCTGTTAGAGATGTACCCAAATATGTTATTTAGAAAAGCAAAAATAAAGCAATGGAAAAGAAAGTCAACTCCATTATCCTGCTAAGGCTGGGTTATCACTCAAATATTTTAGATACCAGTACCAGTACTGATACCATTACAAACAGCTAATAATAGAAGTCTCTATTAGGGGTGCACCTGAATGCAAATACATTATTCAAGAAACAACAAATAAAGCGATGGAAATAGATTTTACTTGCATCCAAAACTGCTCAATATTATTTGGAAAAATGTAACCACTTTGATCTGAGTAAGGACGTTTGTTGCCCAGCTCTAACCTCAGCATAGTTACAAAGGCTTGCATCTACCTTAATCAATCACTGCACCAAGACTGTTGCCTTCAACTGAATGATATTTTATATACCTGTTTAGAAGAGTTTCTATGGAATCTTTCAATTTCTAAAACGTTTTTTTTTAGTTTCAGATTTTTCAATATCCCACAGTTAAAGGGGAGCTGGTGGTGGCCCTCAGACAGTTCATAAAACCTAATATAGCTAGATATAAAAACAGAGAGAGACATCCGAATACAGAAGACAGGTATTTTTGTTGGTTGAACAGATGCAGATGATGTCTCTGTGCAACTCTAGTCTGTTACAAGCAGCCGCCTGTACACGTCTGAGAGCCGTCTGCGTTGAACAAGCTAATTATATGCCAAGGACAAACCCCCCACACACTCACACAGGCACGAGAGAGGGACACCTCAACTCCTGCCCAATGTCAAAGCCACACACTGTTAGGTGCCAATAGCAGAGGGCAGGGCCTGTAGCTGATAAGAGCGATATGAGCAGAGGTGATGAGAAGCCATCAGGATAGTGTCAGTCCTCAGCAAAATACTTTATCTACATTTAGTTCAAGTACCTGTCTGCCTCAAAATATGTAGGGGTTATTTTCAGACGACCCTTTAGTTTGCTTAAGAGCTTAGAGCCTAAAAAGGGTCACACATAAATAAAATACGTCCTATCCTGTCGTGCCACCCAGCAGGCTCGGAAAGCACACCCACAAATTAGCCACAGATGGGTGCACTTGCTTTAATACGCTAACATTATTATTTCAGTTTTACGATATAGCCTTAGGACTGCAACGGAGCTGTGATCTTGTGACAAATGGCTGTGGTGGCTTCCACCACTAGCGCTCGACCAACACTGCTTCCTTGTTATACTGTAGGCAAACTGCATCAAAGGTTGCTTCCCAAAACCATATACTGCCAAGATTCAATCTGCCGTCACAATATGTGGTGGTTATCTAGGCCATGGCGCTCCCAGGAAAAAAAAAGACACTGTGACAGGGAGATGAAAATAAATTTATGCAGGCTGATAACAATAAAGAATAAAACAAATTCAACCCCAACCCGCCAGTGATGCTTTAGATGGGAATTGGAGCGCAGCCTTCATTACAACATATTGATCACTGCAAACAAAGACCCTGGATTCATTGATCCACTTCCAGAAAAAAAAAAAAAGACAGAAGGGGGGATGGGGGCAATGAACTGCTCTTATGAACAAACTTACAGTGAAACTGCTGCCTTATAAAAATGAAGGAGAGCTAGAGTTTGAACCCCCCACCAAAAAGAGAAAAGATGGTCATGGGGCTGCTCTTGATGTCCCACAATGACAAAGAGAATATGTGAAAACATGCAGCAGCAGCTATACAATTAAAGAGGAAAAGCTTCACAGGGTCTCGTGCTGCTCTTCATTTTTCTCATCTGCTGCATGATGGCCCCTCTGTGCTCATGGATCTCATCTTGAACAGGCATTTGAATATTAAGAGAGTCATGTTTGGCTATTGAATTATTCAGCATCGGCTCAGACATCAGTGCAGACCCTCATACACCTCAAACATAAAGATCTGAACAGCAGACACTCTTTCTCTGACACAGTGGGCTTCAGCAGATATTCTGTTCCACACTATTCCTCAAAGTTATAAACCTACACTGAATATTTCAATAAACAACACAGCTGACATAAAAATTGAAATTCTGCAATGTTGCAGAGACAGTGCCTTACAGTTCTTGGCCCATATCACAAAGGCCATAATTGTTATTTACTGTCCATCATGTTGCTGGAAGAAAAAATCCTTTCTAACTTGCAATGCAGACTGCCTGCCTGCCTCTAGACCATTTTACACTGAACAAAAAGCACACCAACCCCCACTAACATGTGGCTTTAGTCCTCAATGGGAGAGGGTACAATCGCCATTCACTCTCAGGTAAAATTACTGTGCAGTAGGCATGTGTATTTATAGGCTCCAGCTCCAATCAACAGTGATGTAAACGTGACATATGGGTATTTCCTATAATTTCTTTACAATAAACTCTTGTTATTTTCCCATTTAAAAGCTTTTAGTATGAAGCATCTGGAAATGTTGGGTTTTCAGCAGTAAATTAACGCTATTTCTATCCAACTCCGTAAAATAAAGCAGATACATGATACAAACAGCAAAGCAGGAGAGAAACTAAACCTCAAACCACAGAGATTCAGTTAGAAGCTACAAAAGTACTGAGAGCTGAACACACTTTTAAAAACATTGTTCTCTCTGCTCTCCTGCACAGACATGAGCTGAGTCTTGGCTTTACAGAAAAATAAGTCTGCTTGTCTACTTGTAATAGGAAAAGCGTCAATCACCTACTTTTATCAGGTTTAGCCCATTTAAAAAAAAAAAAACAGTAAAAAAAAAGCAAAAAAAAAACACGCTAATCAGTCTCTCACAAGTGATGATCGATAGACTTCGTAGGTTACAACAACATGAGGAAGGAGTGCCGTGCATTTGTGGCCTCCCTGGTGAGGGGGTCAAGACCTCTTTGGCTGGTCTTTCATTCATCTACACCTCACCAGGAAACCCCCACTACCAGCCTCATCACAAATCTGCGGGCAGGGGTAAAAAGTATGTTGCTGAGCACTTGGCCCAGTTTACAGGAGAGGGTCGAGCAGGGTCACGTCTCACCAAACACTGGGGCCCCTTAAACATATCTGAGCAGCCCCAGCTGTACCCAGGGCCATCAGAATCTCAACAGAGCGCAGAGAACCAGAACAACATAAAAAATGAGTTCAGCCAGTGCAAAATTCAGGTTTCAAGAATGCAATGTTTGTCTTGTCAACGGGGTGAAATTTGGTTTGTTTAAAAGGTTTGCTTTAAACAAACACAGCAAAGAGGGGTAATTACACTTAATCATAGATTAAGTGAAAATTCTGAGATATACTGTATATATACAGCCCAAGATGGCTTTCCAGTTCATGTTCTCATTGCTGACGTTGACATTAATTGCTTCAACCACATTATTAAACTGGTCAACTGTAAATCCCTCCCCCCAACTCATCTCTGGAACCGGCTCACTGGACCCTCTTGACATGCTCACATTAAAGCACTTGAACCGAGGCTAAAGCAGACTATAGACATACTTCTCTCTCATCACCACAGCTCGCATAATTGTTAAGAAAAAGAAGTAAAACACAGGGCTGCGGGGTGGAGGCAAGAAAAATGAAAGCAGAATAGATGGTTGGGGGTAGGGATGGCAGAACAGCAGCATAAGAGAGTGTATTAAGCTCAATTAGGCTTTTGGGCTTTTCATTAACCCAGTTTTTAGGGAGGGAAACCTCTGCTGAATAATGCTGCGACTGACTCACTTTGCAACCCTGCTTTAAAGGCCTCATCTGGTTAAAAAAAAAAAAGCACAATGTGTGTCAGCTCTCCAAAGCCACCAGAATTCCATTAGACACCCAGGGGCAAACCACCCGCAGCCGCAGCCTACCTGAAATTAAATGCAATTTAGTAAAACAAGTCACTTTATCAAGCAACTAAACAAGATAAGAGGAAACACTGCACAAATGTTTAAAGACTTTAGCTGCTTTGATCTGTATGATGGTCTGATAATAAATAACCATGTTTGGTCATTCCCCTCCACTCAGTATCAGGCCAGAGCAAATATTCCAACATTAAAAGCAAGGTCAAACCGGCCCCCGAGGGTAGACAGTGGGTAACCTCCCAAGCCTGATGTGGTTTTGCATCTGCAAACAATGAGCGCAACCTCCCTTTAATGGATCATTGGAGAGGAGTTCTCATAGAAGAATAATTGTCCTTCCTGGCGTTTGTCTGTGTTGCTCTGCCAAGCAACTTTGAAGTAATGCGTTTTAACAAAACTATTGAAAATCAATGGGGCATCACTTGGCCAGCTAACAGTTAAAGTCTAGTTTACGCCCACCGGAATGTGATTAAATCTTAGCATCAAACAGCTATGTTAACCGGTCGCCCACAATTGCCACCATCAAATCCACAGGATGTCTTTAATTTGCTGCATACAATGTCATCTGTTTACATGTAAACTGCCACCATTTCCAGGTTTTACAGACCACAGGATGTGTATTCGCTTAATCAATAACAAAAGAAGAGGCTCCAATTAGATGGGACAGAGATACTAAACAGCTCACCCTGACTGTGTGTCTTGCATATACTGGGGTCAAAAGCAATACAATATGAGCAAAGGTCTCATATTACTGACACCTTACACAATGTACTGATAGTATTACACAGACTTTCAAGCAGATCCTATTTCAAATAAGCTAACCAGCAACTAATAACTTAAGGCAAAGTTACTGGACTTAGCTGACTGGGTTATTTATAGCATGACAAAGCCTATGTGTTGTCTGCTGTAGTGTGTTCAGACTGCTCAGGTATGGTTAATAAAATGACTCAGCCAATGCCTCTCTCTTCATTATCTGAGGCCTTTCAGGGCACAATTGACAAAGTTAATGAAATGCACGGAAACTTAAAGCATTAGCCCCGCTACATGCTGCTATAGAAGCATCAATTTGACAAAAAAAAAACTAAGCTCCTGGTCAAAAACAATATCCCAAAACAGCATGGGGAAAGCAAAGTTGAAAAACTTGGGGCATACTCAGCACACTGTGGGGGCTTTGTCTTTCAAAACATGCCACAGGAGCTTTTCATTAGAGAATGCAGTTTCATTAACATCATCCCACGCTGCTGAGCCCTGCTGCATTACAATGACACAGGAGTGCCCCTCTCTGTCAAGGAAATCTCCACAGAGCAACAGCTCGCTGGGGGAGGGGAAGGTAGAGAAAAGAGGAGAGGGGGTAGTGCAGGAGAGGAGAGGGGGGGGCAAACAAAAGGGAACCTGATTACCCCCGGTCACGGCTCATCCACAAGCCAACAGAGGGAAATCCATCACCTGCAGGATCAAACGGAAACTTGTGCACAAGGTAAAGCCCAGTGAAAGCTGTACCCACCCATCTAAGCACTCTCTTCCCTCTCCCCTTTCTTCTCTCGTCATTGCTACCCCCCCACCACCACTCTGACTCACACCAACGGCAGCGTGCAAGTTTTAGGCACACACTGTGAAATCCAACACAAGTGAGAATGTTTTCTGGTCCAAATGACCTCAAGGCTCTAACCTCTCTAATGGCACACTGGTGATATATTCCAGTTTTTATTACCGTCTGTATTCCTGTGTACCGTTTCACAGTAGCTGCATCCTCATTTTGCCTATATTAAACTCCAAAGAGGCCGTATTGGTCATGCCTGCTGCAATGTAATGGACTACTGCAAAAATCATTATTTTTCACTTTCTTGTTTGCACCAGGTTATATGTAATACAGCTAGGTTTGCCACAGAAGGACAATTGCTGTAAAAAACATTTTGAAAGATACTTAAATAGCTGTTATTAGAGCCATTGAGTGGGTTAGCAGTGTGGCACACCAATTGGACACATTACCGTATTACTCCAGCAAGAATCTTTTGGCAAAAAAGTGTTTAAAGTAACAGACAGAAATCATTCCTGCATATGGTTTAAATCTGCAATGAAGTGATGTTAAATTAGGACAAGACAAATGCCAAATAATGACAGTGGAAATAATTCAATGCACCAGCACAAGGCATTTGGATGTTTAATAGCTCGGCTATTTGCTTGATTAAAGTTGCATAAGTATTCAAATCTGTGTGTAATTGATTTTTATTCATTGCAACAAGAAGTGCCCCCAGTGCAATCAACAAAGTTTTCCTACTTTTAATGACAAAGCCAGCCAGTTAATATTCTTCTCAACAATATGCAAATTACAAAAACACAAACTGTTTAGTCACAATATAGGCTATGACCTAGCATTTAAGGAACAATCCGCTTATGTTTGTGTCTGCTTTGAAGGGAGAAGACGGCATGTAAGCAAAATGTGCAGGAGCTATAAAAAGTTGAACCACATTTGAGCTGGTTTACAAGGCAAACTACACAAGTTGCAGCACCACACAGCTACACTGAAGCTAATTGTTAAAATATGTCAAGCTTGTTCTGATCCTCCCTGAAATGTAACACATGGAGGCAAGAACGCACAACTGATATGCATGCATGCAAACACACACACACTCAGACACAGACATAACAAGCAGTCAGCACAGCACAGAACTAGAAATATTTCACACCACTCACCGTTAAAAAGGGGCTGTCCTTTCTCTGTGATATCTGGCACCACAACCTTGTATACATCTTCAGAGAAGCCTGGCTTGCATGGTGGGGTGCCCCTGCCCTCTGCTGCAATCTGTAATGGTGGGGGAGAAGGGGGGGCAACAATGAGTCATAAATCAACCTTCAAAAATGCACTCTGTTGCCTCCAAAAACCTCTTGGTCACGTTCTGAAGTCCCCACAGTTGTACAAAAGCATCTGTTGTTTTTATAGCAGGGACCGCAATTAGGATAATGAGGCCAAAAGGGTTAAGCATTAGCCAAAAAGCATGGCTAGGCAAGAACAAGCTCCATTTGTCCCCCTGGAGGGGCCCAGGCACAGGGAAGGGTTATGACCAACTCTCTCAGTCGGCCTCTCTGATCATCAACACATTACTCTGGACAAACACTCCACTTTGAAGTACAGGAACAAGGGCATAAAAAGTAAATGCTAACGATCCACTGTTGTGGGAATAAACATTTCTGTGTAAATGTCTGGAAAGAAAAAAGGAATAACAACTGCCGCTGTCTAAAGAAACTGCAAGGCTATGACTGTAATCAATATAGTGCTTTTTTGCCTCGTTTTGAAAAGGAAAACTCTGTGCTTAGGGTGTCAACACAAAAGATTTAGGGAATAATAGGGGATGTTGCAAAGAAAAGAAAAACTGTGAATCATTGGGTTCCAAAGAAAAGAAAAACTGTGAATCACCGGGGCTGCCGGTTGTTTCCGCAATGCATGAATTTATCAGGAAAGAACAGTAAGAAATCACTAAAAGAGCGCATTAAACTGAAGAAAACGCTCTGGTGTCCAAAATATACCCCATCACACAACCCCAGCATTGATTCAGCTCCTTGGAACAAGAGGCCTGGCCTTATTTCTTTGCATGCACTCTCTCTCTAAAGAATGTAAAACGAGAGGAGTCCTGCTGAAAAAGAGCATTGTGGGTATCCGTGCCACTTGCCATTCTTAATCAGAGGAATTTAAATGGAAAATGCTTGCAGACTGGGGGGAGGAGCAGAGCCGGGAATTCTAGCACGTTACAGCAATGGCACCAGGATGTACATTTCTAGAAATAAGTGTTAACACAGATGCCAGTCCTTTACAATAATTTCAGCTGTCAAGAATGTTTTATTAAACTGTGTGGCTGCTATTCTCTGTAGCTCTGATGACACAGTTTAACAAAGTGGCCACAAGAAAATAAATTTACACAAAAACACAGACTGTTTCCATCCTTGTGGCTGGACAACAGTCATTATTCCACCACTGTTACATGTACTTAGGCTATACATAACCTGTGCTGCCCGGTATTTTATTTACAGTAAGCTACTTTTCATTGTTGCTCATAACGGCTTTTAACCAGAGAGGCAATTAACTCGCCGGGGGGACAGGGACACGCTGCAGTAATCTACATAAATATTGAACATAAACTAAATATAACCAAGTGAGAACTGGTTTAATGTGGGCCCGAACCGTTCAACTTCCACACAATACAAAAATTAAGCCGTTGGAACTCTCGAATTCGGCTACGTCATTGCCAATTTGAATTCTTTCAGCTCAAAAAAATTAACCGTTAATTTGCACGTGCCTAGCTCTTAAACAGGACAGCTCACATCTCGTGAGCGTACATTTAAAAAGAACCGTTAGCTCGTCACGTAAGTAGCGTAACTACTCTAATTACAGCCTAGTTTATGGTGAATTTTAGGTACATTCACGGCACTGTTTCCGAACTACACGCCATGTAAAGTGCCCGTGGGAGGGCTAGCTCGTAACTCAGCAAACAGCATCGCCACAGCACCAACAAGCACCCCAAACTGTCCGGTGTAACTCCGCTGGAAACGGCTCTGAAATAACATTACCTGCAGTCCTGCCAAGACCGCCAGCAGGAACAGACCGCTGCCCTCGTGTAGTGAGTACATTGGTACGCCCGTATCGGCTTTAATTCCTCCCGTCGGAATCCGTGTAAAAGAAAAAGAAATTAAAAAATAAAAAAAGGAATATCCGTCTGGCTCAAGTGTGGCCGCGGTGGAAAAAGGGTTCCCTCTACGACAAAGGCAGGAGCAGCAGCAGGAGCGGTGGTGGCGGCGGCAGCAGCATGTAGCAGCAGCAGCCTCCTCCTCTTCTCTCTATCCAGTCAGTACTGAGGGAGAGCAGTGCCTGGTACTGAGGCTGCTGCTCCCTCCCATCCAGTCCGACACAAAAACAAAAAGAGCCCCAGCCACTAGTCTATAAACCGCCCATCTCACTGTCTCTCCCTACTGGTCACACAGCCAATTTCACTGCTGGGACGGAAGCGGGGTCCCCTATGTTAACCATCATCCCAAATGACAAGACGATTACAATATTCACACATAATAGTTATGTTCTTTCACAGTGTGTGGTAGTCAGAGTCGTGTTTATGGTGGTCTTATCTTACACGATTGTCGATATTTTTTGTGTTTTTATTTTTCTGTTAGCCTTTCAGCAGTGGTGGAAATTTTTATTTTAAGTAGAAGTAGGGGAGACCGGGACAATGGTAGCATTATATACGTTATCATTTACAATCCTCAGGCTACTTTAAATACACAACTAATTTTCTGATATAAGAAACATTCATATACACACTAATGAATAATACAATTCATATATTTGCACTAATAATGTTAAACTTAATGTAGATGTCAGGCTGGGGTAATTGTAAAAGGCAGTTGGTGTAGCCTACCCCAGATTAAAAATATTCAAAATGATATTTAAAGCTACTACAAGGAACTTTAATAATGTATTGATTTTCAAGGCTCCTGTGGACAAAAGCGCTGGTGGTAGTTTCGCCACCATAACCTCAAAATTTAACATCAAAATTAGAATTATCTAAATAAAAATCTCCTCCTGCTTCTTTTTAGCTGACTAACATACTACTTGTTGTAAACACATTCATCTAATTTTATGGAAAATCCAACCTAGTGGCAGGCATTAAAATAGCTACATAGAAATAGGCAGTCTTTTTTGTTTGTGTAAGTCATAAAGGCATCGATATTAAATTGAAACTGTTTCGTAACCTGTTGAGAAGTCCTTGTAGTGACTTTAAGTAAAAGTACTAATACCACTGTGAAAATACTTAGTACTGTGAAAATACTAAATTTGACTGTGAAACAAGTAAAACATTTCTGCTACGTGCCCATAGGGTAAGTGCCTGAAAAAGCACCAAGTCCTGTATTTTCATTATGCTAAGACTATCATTATATTTAATGTGAGACATCAGACAACATTTTTATACTGTGTAATTGTACCACAGAATAAAAATACTCAAAATGTTGCGTCAGTATTGGTAGAAAAGTAATAGGATCAAAATATACTTAAAGTGCCAAAGCAAAAACACTCATTATGCAGAACTGCCCATTTCAGAATAATGCAAATTAAATGACTGTATTATAAATCATGAAGCATTTTATGATTATTTTGCCAGATATTGTGATTGTAATATGATTCCCTATTAGTGGTGATGATAATTTTTGCATCACAAGCTCCTGTTTCACTGAAAAAAGTGTTAAATCATGATGTGACCTTTCTTGCTGGTCGGTACCAAACAAATATATTTTCTAATCTGGAGAACAGAATTTGTAAGGTAGCATCACAGTACTTAATTATAATGCTGTTGTATCACACATTTTTCCTTTATCAAAAAATTTGCAGCTTCTGTGATTTGGATATGTGTAAACATCACTTTAATGTTGCAGCTGGCAAAGATGGGGCAGATTTCAGCTGCTTTATATATTACGGTTACTGTAATCTTTAATAATACATCACAATTTATTAGTTGATTATATGTTGTATTAACCTAAATCTGCAAAGTAACTAAGGTTATCAAATGAATGTAGTGGACTAAAAAGTGTACATTTACATCTGATATGGGGTAAAAGTACACTGTAAAATATCATACCAGAATTTAGTGGAATCAGTTTCTCTTTAATGAAACAGAACTTAGAAACATGAGCTGCTCTGTCTTGAAGCTGATGGAAACTTTCTGTCTTTAATACATGTTAAGATAAATCATAGTTGTTTCTGTTCATGACAGTGAAAACAGTGCTAATCATGATAAAGGTTAGTATCGAATTCACACCCATGTTCACATAGTTGATTCACTCAGTTGGTTTTACATTGTCAAAAGTCATAAGACGACTTTTAACTAATTACTTAACCCATGTTCAGTTATCTCACATTTTCCAAGGCATCAGCGGAGATTTTTAAGTTGAACCAAAATGATTTAGATTGTGCCTTAAAGTGTATTTAATTATTAAATGTTTATTTGTATAGGGACAGGTATGTAACATAAACCAATGCCACGTTCCACAGCATTTAAAGCCCAAGCTAATTTGCAGCTCCCGTCCCTAGATGGGCCTTTAAAATTCATAAAACTCAACAACAAATACACAAAAGATGGTACAAAACACAAACTAAATAATATATGCATACACAAAATACAAACACAAAACTCAAATTTTAGCAGGAAAATACAGAGAGAACAATAGAAGACACAAACTGTAACACAATGAAACACTTGACTATAGTATTTGAGTAAATTCTACCACTGTCTAGTATGTTTGATCTGTAAAGTATTTTTAAGCCTCTGGAAACGTGCCTTAGAAAAAAAAATGCATGAATGATTTCAAAGTTTAGCTTCTCATTAGGCATCCACAAAGATCTGAGTGAAAATAAACATTTATAACTATTAGAAAACCTGGTTCAAAAACCATTCTTTTTTTTTTGTTTAGACCATTTTTCTCAAGACTGTGTGGATGTTGCAGATCACGTTTGATTGACATCTCCCCCAGGAGTCCCAACACAGACGCAAAGCAGTATAGTTACTGCTGTGTGGACTGCTTCAGATGGGGGCAGAAGCAAAATGTACTTTAGCCACTGAAAAAAGGACCACCTAAATAAAATCCTTATCAGTTTAAGTGTGCGCTATATTTAGAAGATTTTTGCCACTTTACTTAGCTGCCAGACAGCCTTTTCCAACAGGGAACTGAAGCAGCCGTATATGTTCTCTTCACAGTCAGCAGACTCCTCGGACAGAAACATTAATTTTACCTTGCAGAGGACGGGAGTTGCCAGATTACCACTGCCTCAATCTGTTATTTGTGTTATTATGTGACTTAGTTCAGACCCCAACTAATGTTAGCTGCCGCAGATCGAGGCAGTGGAAGACCAGCAACTTCTGTATTCTGCGAGGTAAAATGACTCTTTCTGTCTGAGTAGTTTTGTGGCTGTGAAGAGAAAAGGCTGTCTGACAGCAAGGTAAATCGGTGAAAACGTTCTAAATATAGTGTACACTTAAACTGAGAATGGTTTCTGCGAGGTAAAATTACTGTTTGTGTCAAAGGAGTCTAAAGCGATGTAACGTTGTTGAGTTTACTCAGATTCAGGGAGCAGAGAGAGCAGCAGCGGGAGCAGAAACTTTTGTTGCATCCACCTAGCAACTGACATGGATTTGTTTGTGATTGGTTTGTGGAATTTATTGCATAACTGCACAACTGCAAATGAAAAAAGACATTTTTGTGCGGAGATGAATACCTGTAACTCAGTATCTGGCTGAATAGGACACATCAAGGTTGATATTTATCCCCTTATTATTATTATTGTTTTTATTTTTTTATTTATTCATTATTTATTTATTTTTGCTTGTGTCATCTTTAATTGTGATTGGCAATCAGAATTGCTGGAGGAGCTTTGTTGTCAAAGAACGTTCAAGATTGTATGTGATCAATTTACTTCCTTGATACTAAATAAAACAAGTTTTAAAAAAAAAACATCCAAAAACCATTCAAGCACCAACACACCCAGTTTAAACACAATACAGGAAAATGAACCAAAATCTTAAATGACAATATTTCGAATTTGGATTCAATACAAAGGAAAGCCCTTCGCACATCTATTGAAACACGACAGGTGCGTTGGAGAGAGAAGACCAAAGAGTTGCGAAAGGACTCCCGCACACTGTCCTTTTTGGATTCAATAAAATCTCTCATACTTTTTAGATGCTTAGTATGATGTACCAACACCCATGGTCAGAAGGTTATTGTGGATTTTGGTTTCCAGAGGATATAAATGTGGCTGTGATACTTAAAAACATTATTACAACTGTCAGCTGAAAATTGCAGGTAAATGCAAAACTGCTGGTAAGGCTTTGGTAGGGCTCTCATATCATTTAACTGTCCTTCCAGTAAAAATTAAATTAACACCCAGAAGACAATATCTCACTATTCACATTACAACAGTAGTTTTCAACGTTTTAAGGTCAGTTTGAGGTCAACATTTATTTGCTTATTATCTGGTTTCACTTACTCATGCACATTATATTTGAATGGGACTCTCAACTGAGATAGGAATGCAAAGAAAAACAAATGATCAAACCAGACGTCAGTGTCTGCAAATATCTTCTAACTTATATAAATTTGATCCTTTCTTCCGGGGATTGTCTGCGTTTTAATATAACATTTTTGAAATGTGACGTTATCAGATGGCAGTGTGTTATTTCTGATCGTGATATGCTGGGGTTGTATGTATGTCTATATTGTTTTCATTTGGATTCTATGCTTATTAGCTTCTGACTCCTCTGAGAAGAATACTTTTTTGGATTTCATGGACATCAGAAACTCAGGATCCAATCAGTTGTCTCTCAGCCTGCATAAAGAGCAGCCCAGACTCTATTGATGATTAGGTGGGATATTTTGATCACTTTGCCCTCAGATAATTGCAGTTTACTGCACGTTTCTTCCTAAGGATTATTAATTGTCAATGCTTTTGTGCTAATTCTATGTGTGTGTGTTCCTCTTTTACACACACATACACACACACAGTCCACCTTACTGCTGCTGAATAAGCTCACTGTTTCACAAATTACTCTATCACTGAGGAATTTGGGATTTTGCATTCAATCCATTCATATTCACTTAAGTCTCAAGTCTGTAAGTAAAGCTTTTTTCATGTTCCACTAAAATATGCAATGAATAATTCCCTTACATTATCTTCTCATGTGATACAGCCTGATGAAGGTTAAATTACCTCGGTTGTGCTGCTGACACCTAATTAACTGTCAAGAGATGGCTGTGTGCGGAATAGATTGCGTCTGTGACACACAGATATTTCAGTTTAGTAGACGAGAAAAAAAAATACTTATTCTGTCTCCAAATAATAAACAAGGGCTGACTTTTGGTTCACCTCCTCCTGGGCAATCTGTTGTTTTCCGAGTTATTGGCGTTTTGAGGTGCATGTGAGTATGTGATGGGAGCAATGCTGCTCCCCTCCTACTACAAATCAAACCATCCGCTCCTGAGAGTGTGCTGTAATCCTAAACAAACAGTAAGCACTATCACATCCCACTCACAGGCAGCACACACAC
>JAJHUR010103103.1:0-16187 GCA_027495735.1 Lutjanus campechanus
GTGAGAGGAGAACATGTAAAGAACAAAGTTAACCTACATCAGCCTGAGAACCCGCTCATTCAGCTCGATCGTGTTCCTCACTGCTCCCAGAACGTGCTCATTATACACAGACCACTCCTTCACTGTATAACTAAGTCACTCTGTGATCACAAGGCTGACATATGGCAGCTTTCTAATTCAATCCACTCCACCCTCGTGCAGCCCGTCGGTCTTGTAAGCCAGCTCTTCTTAAATTAAAGTTCTGGACTGAAAATGGGTCGCTGTCTTTTCCTCCAGCGGATGGAAAATTCAAAAACAGCTCAGACATTTGATCAAGAACGGGCGTTGAAATCTTTCTCTTCTTATGACAAGTGAAGAATCTGTCAGGGGGGGTTTGAAGAAACTCTTGTCTCCCCGGTGAAAATAAAGTTGTGTTTCAAGAAGCTATCTTTTGTTTCTTGGGAAATGTGCGTTCTTGACAGGAATGAGATGAGAAGATCATATCACTCTCATATCTGTATGCTAAATATAAAGCTGTAGTTAGCTTAGCTTAGCTTAGCTTAGCATCAAGACTGGAAATGGGGAAACTGTTTCCCTGGCTCTGTCTAAAGGTAAATCCACCTAGAAAGGCTAATTTATACATGCCAAATAGAATCATATAGGGTTCTTTGGCTTGTCCCCATAGAAGAACCCTTTTTGGTTCCTGGTTGGACTTTTTTTATTCAAGTTCTACTTGGAACTTTTTCAGAGAGTTCTACTGAGAACCCAACGTCAGGGTTGTTATATTTAATACAACTTAAAACCATCTGTGAAAGGTTTTACCCAGAACGCCCTATGAGAGGATCTACAGAGAACCCTTCAAATGTGTAATGGTTCTACCCAGAACCCTCTGTGGGAGTTGTATCCAGAGGCTTTCTATCTTCTAAGGGTGCTAATAAGAACCGACCAAGGAAGTTCTACCACAAATCTTTTTGTATCTTGTTCCAATGGTTTCATCTACAAACCAACACAGGGGTTCTACTGAGAACCCTTTTATATTCTAAGACTTTTATCTACAGCCCACCTAAGGGGTTCTAACAAGAACTCTTTTATATTATGGTACAAAGAACCCTTCCTTGCAAAAAGGATTCCTTGGATGAATGAGGTTCTTATTGGAACCTTTAGTCTGACAAAGAACTCGACAAACCCTTCAATAAACCCTTTCAGAGAGTTCTACCTAGGTTTTTGGAGAATCCCTCAATGGTGTAATGGTTCTACCCAGAACACTCTCTGTATCCAGACGCTTTCTATCTTCTAAGGGTGCTAACAAGAATTATTTCTTCCAAAAGGGATTCCTTGGATGAATGAGGTTCTTATTGGAACCTTTGATCTGACAAAGAACTCTTGACAAACCTTTCAAAAAAGGGTTCTTCAAGGACCTCAACAATCCTTGAAGAACTCTTTCTTCCAAAGAGGGCTGAATATGGTTCACGGAGGAACATGGCGTCGATCTCGCGAGACTTCGGCACGTGCGGCCGTTAGGATATATACGAAGTCTCGCGAGATCGACGCCATGTTTACATCTTACCGGCTACGTGCAACAGCTGACATTTCGGCTAAAAACATGGCGTAAATGGCGTCTTTTGCGGTTAATTTTTAATGTCGCTGCTTGCAGACACTTGGATTACACCACACAAGCAGGATGGAGATATTTTGTGTTTGTTTTGTGTGCTATTTTTTAACGTTTTATCCGTGGTCACCATTCACTGCCATTGTACTGGATGAGGCTGCCACCCTGTTTCTCCTAAAACTCCAGGATTGTTTGGTGAACTGAAGATCTTCACTTATCATCACATCGGCATAGTGGTGAGTACATATAAAATGGCTTATTCTCGCATAGTGTAGTATCACTTTAATCCTTCAGGAAGAACCCTTATTTCTATGAGTGCATTTCATATTTATCCAACAGAAAAAGAAAATAAGCGTAGTTCCCAAAATGTCAAACTGTTCCTTTACAGAAATAGAGTATAACGTTATAAATCTGCTTTTTCTGCATGAACAAACTGTTTATTTTAAATGTCTTCCAGGGTTAAAAACCATGTTATAAACTGTAATTAACCTCTGACTTGACTTTACTGGACACACACACTCACACACTCACTCCCACTGCTGCCTGTTCTCTGTTAGAACTTACAAGCCACACACGTTCTGGTCCAGCCCCTTTTTTAAAACCCTCTAATATCATCACTTATGGTCGGGCTGTTCTCATGTGGTTGGGGTTGCATGTGCCTGCTCTGAGAGTTAATGTATATGTATACATGCTGGTTGAAACATATGGACTCCATATGTGACCTTTAATGGATAAACGCCTGTCATTATAGTGTCTAATTAATAGCTGTAGTCTTTTTTTCCCCTTTTTCTACATAAAAAAGATCATTTTGACTGTTTCAGGCATCATCATTTAGATGTTCTACGTCTCAGACCCTTCACCTTCACTTCAGCGCCTCTGAAATATATATTCGCACACGTTCAGGTTTTTAATTATTCACAGTTTGCTGCAGCTAAATAACAGATCATTAAGTAAAAATTGGGTATCATCACGATATAGCCATTATCACAACGCTGCTTTAATTGTCTGCAGCTAATTTAGCTTTTGTAGGCTAATCGGTTTATGTTTATCACTGTGAAGCTCTGCCCGCAGCAAAACATATTTTCACGCTTCACTTAGTTAGTTATCGTTGTAGCACCACTATACGTTACAGTGCCAGAGAGTAAAGCCATTCCCAATGCTCCTGGTCAATTAAATCATAATTAGTGCAACACTGAAGTGTTTAATGAGGTGAAAATCTAATTGTAAAAGACTAAATACCTGCAATGTATTATTTTTTACTGAACAACACAAGTTATCAATATGTTGTGTATAGTTTTTTTTTAAGTATAATTTCCCATTTTTTCCATTTGAATTTGAGTTATTGCAGAAAATAAACTCTGTGGCAAATAAAAGTTTATGTCACATCACATCACACCAAAACAATCTTCACAAATAAACATATTTTTATTGATTTTTGAAGCTTAAATGCAATCGCCAGAGGGCTTAAAAATGAGCCATGTACCATGTTCACTTGAATTCAGCATCACCACTACTAAGTGACCAGCTCTCGTGGATTCAAACCGGGTCCTCTTGGATTCTCCTATAGTATATAAAATGTGATAAAATGTCCTTAGGGTGCCCTTTTATTGGACAAAACGTGATAAAGTGCTCTCTAGGGTGCTGACCCTAACCCTCGTTCTCCCTGGTATCATCACTTGTGCATCTTTGTGAAATAAATAGTTTAATAGTTCCTTGTGTTTTTTAGGCACGCAGATGTTGTACTCACATAGTAAAACTACTCTAATCTTATCAAGGGTTTGTAACCATTTCACAATAAATGCATCATGACTTTCTGTGTGCTGTTGCCCTATTGATTTTTTTTTATTAATTTATTTTTTCTCAGACATCCAATCAAGCTCTGCGTCTTTGCTTTGCAACCCTCCCTGATCTGTGAGTGGAGTTACAGGAGCTGAAATGATCATGAAATAATGTGCAGTCAGAAGGGCAGCTTGATTTATATAAGCTAACATCTTTTATACACATATGCAGCCCCAAAGTGCTTCACATAGCAAAATTAAAACAACAAATAAAATCTTTGCAAGAACAAAAATTACATTAAAAAAAGTAGATCTTTGCTTTCCTTTTAAAACTACAGAGAAAGTTTAACATTTTAATATCAAGAGGCAGTGAGTTTTATAGTTTAGCAGCATAAAAACAGAAGGCACTCTCACAGGTACTTTTAAGGAACGTTTAAAAGAAAAGTGGTGGAGGACCCCAGTGATCTGGCTGGAACATAAAATGAAAGAAAATCTCTAATGTAGGGAGGAGCAAGATCATTCCAGACTTTATGAGCAAGTAAAAAGTAAAACTTTAAAATCAGTTCTAAAGACATCTCAAATTAACACTTTTTAAAAAGACATTGTGATTGACGCTCTACAAACGCTCTTCTGCTCTTCCTCTTGGTTCTGTTTTCAGACTTTAGGGAATCTGGCCCGTGATGGTAGATTTAAACCAATCACAGGTCATCTCAGAGCAGGCGTTCCTATTGGCTGTTCTACTAGTGCAGCTGTGCGTGTACGTTCCTTTTGAATCAATGGCTGAAACTCCTACAAGAAATGTTGCTATGAAATGTAATTATCAGACAGAGAATCTTAGAAAGAGTCCAGCTAATGAGCAACATGCTCAACCCAGGAGTTTGTCAGCTCACCCGGTTACTTTTGACTTCACCTTCAGTTGAGTTAATTCACGTCCATCGCGGGCCTTTGCCGAGGGCTGAGTTAGGACTGGACAGCACTGAGAAACAGAGCCGACAGGCAGCTGCTCAGAGCCGGGAAGCTCTGCAGGAGAGGGTCGGTGGCAGAGTGGAGCTTCTGGAGGAAGAAACACCGGAGTCGTTCTGATGCTGACTCCGGGAGCTCAGAGCATGTGTTTTGAACTTTTAGGATTAAAAAAAGTAGATTTATTTTCACTCTTGCTTGTCTGCCCTCTGCAGCAATGACCCATGAAGAAATCACGAGCCTGCGGACTGGCCAGATTAGAGCTCAGCATTTGTGTTGTATCAGCATAGTTATTTTCACTCCTGCTTCTTAACCTCTGCAGCAGGGATCCACAGAGAAATCGCGGACAGGCAGGCTTCTGGATACAGCCCCCAGAGAGGAGAGGCTTCTGGTAATGTTGCTTTTCTTTTGAAGGCATGGGGGATGTAGTAAGGGGTACATAACCTAAACATTTCAGGAAACTACAGCCTTAAAATTCACTTCAGAAATGACGTAATACATTGATTAAACCAAGTCAAAACAGAAAAAAATATTGCGTTCTTTTCTGCATTAGCAGACAGACTCTTATAATTCCATTTTTATTTCTCTGCGCCGGAGGCATTATGTTTTTGTGTTGTCCCTCCCATTCTTGTGATTGCAATATCTCAAGAATGCCTTGACTGAATCTCTTCAAACTTGGCTCAAACGTCCACTTGGACTCAATTAACTGGACTCATACTGGACTCGTTTTATTATATTCGCTCAAAATCTTCGCTACACGTTATGAGTCTGGACAGACATGGATGCAACTTGACTGATTCCGTGAGGTGGTAATTCTAGTTAATAATATTTTAATGTCCTATATTTCATGCACCTTTAAGATGCCTGTCAACCTGCTAATCACAGGACATCAGGACACTGTATCAGAGCAAATGATGCTGATGTTCTGTGTCACAGTTTAGGTCAATATTTGGTCAGGTGACACCTCTAGCAGCTCTTCTCCACGCCTCTGTTTTCCTTCCCATCTCTCTCAAGGGGAGCGGGTCATCCATCCTCCTTAAAGATTTTATTTGTTTTGTTTTGACAGTGATGAGAGGCAGGAAATTGGATGGAGAGGCGCAACACGGTGCAAAACAAGCCGCATTTTCAGCCCCGGTGAGAGTACATGGTATCTGCATTAGTAGATTTGTTTTCCTCATCGCCTTAATCCTCTCCCCCCATCTTTCTCATTTCACCTGCTCGCAGCCTCTCAGTGTTTCCCCCTTTTATTCTTCCATCGTCTCTCTTCTTTCCATGTCTCCGCCCGTGTGCCTCCATCACTTTCTGTCCATCTGTGCCTTCAGTTATTCTTCTCTCCTCCCTCTCATGTCTGCACTTCCAATTCTGCCTCCCCTCCCCCCCCCCCCCTCCCCCCCCCCCCTCTCCTCCATCCTTTCTTCCTCCCTCTTGTGTATCTGGGTTGTTTACTGAACTAGTTCATGTGGAGCTTGCTAGCTGATGGCGTCATCACTCCCTGTTTAATTGATGTTGTTTGATAGAAACAAGCTGCTTGTTGGACTCAGTCAGGTGGTAACAAAATCTTAAGAGCACGAGCAGAAACAAGAACAAGCGGGAAAAAATAAACAAGAGGTAAATAAAACTTCTTGAGGACGACTTTGATTTCACATTTGGACTTTTTGTTTGGATCACATGAGGTGTTCAGGGAGACAAAAACGGTCTGATTCATTAGTGATTACACTGTGGACAACTTTTGCTTTACCCCGATGCCACTTTAGTTCGTAAAGTTAGAAAAGTGCTGTAAAACCCTGCCGAGGGAGCAGTGCAATTACATTAACAAACCATTGAATGCTAATGAGAACCTACACTGACTGTTGGCTCCAGCTAGTCTCAGTCAGCAGAAGTGAAATGGGATAAGTAACTGTAACATTAGCATAACAATACAAATCTGCATAAAAATAATAAAATAAAGGCTGTGATAGATGGCCATCATTACGAAGAAAGGAATAGGAACACATTTGCCAATAAGCCGATGTATTTTTCATCCCACTTCTGTTCCTTTAAGCCCTTTATATTATTCAGCTCTTTGCTGGTCCAGTCCCTGCTGCAGGCTGTTGGACATTTAGATCAATTCAAAATCTCTGCAAAGAAGGATACATCCCAATTTCACAAAATCATAAAGCACAAAGCTCCAAAATGCGACTGTAATGCATAAGACGTGCATACAAAAACAAAAAAAAGAAAGCAAGATGTGTGCGTCCGCTCCGTTTATATGTGTGTGCGTTAGTGTCCATGTGATATGAATCACAGTGAAAGGTCAGTATTGCTTGAGGGGAGAAGAAACAGAGGAGACAGAAGTGATGAATTGCACTTTGGGACCATTTTCCTCGCAACACCCCGGGTTATATTGGAACCGAGCGAATGTGTGTGTGAGACACACGGGGAGGAAAGAGCGCAGGTGCGTGCACACGTGTATGTGAATATTTTGCACCTGCGCGTTCATATTTAATATTTGTTTGTGTTGCTCTGTCTGCGGATCAGCAGAGACAAAATTAGGGGTCACAGCTTTATGTTGTTTAGTTTGTACATATAAGTTACAGAATTAAGTGTGCAGACGTGAAATACATGAGGCTGAATCAACACTTTGCTTCCATCTTTACTGTTGCTATGAATTTTTCAACCTGTACACTTTGCATGCTGCAATTTGTTTGTTGTTGACTATCTTGTAATTTTTGTATGAGAACAAAATACGAGTCTATGATTGGACAGTTGCTGTTGATCAGTTGTGTCTGGACTTTGCTAAAAAAGCACATGCATGTTGCAATCCTGCAACTTCTCATTTTTATCATTTTTAGGGTCGAATTATGCAACAGCAACAAATTTCAGACGGGAAGGAGAAGTTCGGACAAGGTTAAACAAATCAATAGTTCATGGTTGCGGTGAAGATGTACGTCATAGATGATAGATGATTGATAATAAGAAAACACTTCTTGTTTTGTTGCTGACCATCAGTTTCAGATGACAGCTCAGTGTCACGTTTAGTAACTCAGACGTCATCTGGCCCTCAGGGTGCATTTCCATTTTCACATTTTCGAGAGTTGCAGCGGGAGCAGACGGGGCAGGATTAGGGTTGGGTATCATTTACAAAATGGCGTATACCTCTACCAGCACCCTTAAAGTAACACAGAAAACCTTTTTTCTACTTCATTTGAACCCCATCATGCGAATGGAAGCATTCCTGAATTAATTCTTCTACATTTTATGCATTTATTTTCATCAGATGCCACAGTCGTGAATTCAAACTTTGAACTGTCAACTCCGTCAACACCACGCTCGACTTCAACACACCACAGACTGCGGTGTAGCGAGAAACACGTCGCATTAAATCAAAGAAAACAGTCAAGAAAAACCACAGAAATAGTGATTTTTCCCCCTCGATCTTGGTACAAAAAGGATCAAAGACAGGTCGATACGGGGATTATACCACAACCAAATGATCACTGCCATGGATGCTCCGGATTATGGTTGTAATGCCCCTTCTTCTGGCATGCTCTGTTTTGAATTGGCAGTTGTGCCCTTAAAAGAAAGTAGATTCTCTCATTTAATGCTGATGACACACTAACCTGACACAGAACATTATATGTTCTGTATATATATTGTAAACTTTAGTTTAATTCAAATTTCTAATACTGTATGTATATTTTTCACTGTTGTCACCACCATACAGTTGTCTGATGCTGACTGTGGTTAGTTATGAAGTTGATTAATGATATACAGTCTAATGATGTGTGTTGGTATTGATTTCTAGGCTAATTGGCTAATAGGCTAATTATCAGCTAATTGTCCTAATTCTGTTTTGTCTTCATACAATGTAATTATCACTTACTGTTACTGCACCGTTGGTTCTGGCCTCGGTGCCCCACATTTTGGCTGACATGCCTCATTAAATTTGTATTTATCAAAGGCTAAAGTGGCCTTTGCCCTAAAAAAAAACAAACGACATATATTCCAGGCGTGTAAAGAGTACCGATACCCAGCCGTAGGCAGGTTACATGCAAGAGACTCCAGTGTTTGTGTGTGTCATGGATCTGATTGGTTTCAGCCTCCTCATTAATCAGCGGCGGCTCCATTTCAGCGCTGATCAATAACCCAGCAGGCTTATAGAGGTGTTCTACATCTCATCTGAATCTTTTTGATCGTGTCTGCCCGCTCATTAAACGTTTTTGTTTCAGTGTGACTGGACACAGTCATGGGAAGTGTTCGGTACATGAAGTGTGTGTGAGTGTTTGCGCACGTAACAGTAAGCCCCCGGAGCCACATAAGCCCTCAGCAATCGACTCGTTGTGCTTGATGACCAACTAACAGCCAGAACGCCACAACGACAGATGCTTTGTTGCACTTGTGTGGCTGTTAGCGCTTTAATAACCTCGAGTGGACAGAAAACAATCAACCTGCGGGCGTGGGAGGGCCTGTGAGCCTGAATCCACGTGCGTGGTTTCATGTTTCGTGACATGACCGTAAGTGTGTGTGTGTACGAGCAGGTAAGAGCGTGTCATCCTGCATATTTCAGCGGCCGTGAGATAAAGAAGAACGGTGTCGTCTGTGGCTGCGACGCACATCTTTTCCCTTTCAAATTATCAAGGCTCATTTGCTCGCAATCCTCCTCGTCATCATTTAGTTGGGTTTCACGGCTCCCCTACGGACCGTACTCAGCATGACTTACAATTGCTTCGGTGGCCTGACACAACGAGTCGGAGGCGGCTCATGAATAATCAGGAGCCAACAAAGCTTTATAAGGTTAGAGATGAAGCAGAACGGCTTGATTAGTTGGCTACTGTGCTGCTCGTGTCCAATATTTGAGCTGTCTTCACCGGTACATCAGAGGATTCTGATGTGGGATTTGGGGAATCTGGCCTCTATTAGCCTTTATTTACCAAAGGTTGTTTTTCTAATCGCACCAGCTCCTTTCCAGCAACACCCTGCTACAAACACTCCTCATGAGACTCTTAGGAAAGCACAGAAATGTGCTTTTCCAAGAAGTGAAAGTGCTGTGATTATTTCATAAAATATGAAGTACATGTTTTGCACACATTGAAACGCTTATTGTGAAATAGGTGTATGCTGCACCATGGATACTGTGCTAACATGGGTAAACAGGTAATTGTTATCTTGGTTTTAAAGGAGCTGTTTGACTTATATTATTATAAGTCCCGTGAGGTTATGGTTTACTCTTATTAGCCTGCTCCAGAGGAACTTAAATGCACAATATCTAAATTCTGCTGCTGGTGGTCTCTCTCACATTAAGACAATAACAAAAGACGTAGTTTAATTACGTCGTCAAGTGTCGTGGAATCATGGGAGTTGTTATCTTCACTTTTAAACAACTGCCATAGCTGATGAAAATCTATCTGACATGACTCAGGCAGAAATCATGCTCATTGATGAGGTAATATCAAAGTTTTATTCACGTTCTGTTCAGTCACGTTCGCCCCGGCTTCCTTCCTCACTCTCTGACGTGCATGTCTTTTTTTTCTTTTTCTGGAATTTATTACAACTTGTCACTTTTACACTTTGGTTTCTGTGCAGCTTGAATAATCTCTAAAGCTCATAATACAAGGTCATGTTTGATTAATTGATTGACTGGTCTGAAGTTGTTACCTATGGACAGGAGCCAGGCCGGTTGTTCCCTCCTGTTTCCAGTGTTTATGCTAAGCTATAAGCTAAAGCTGGCAGTAGCTTCATATCAATCTTCTCTTTAAGCACATCACACTTGGGAGCTGCACAGTACAGCCACCGTTTCCTGCTCTAACTTTAGAACAAATGCATGTTGAATAGGAAACACATGCTAAATGTGTGCATACGGTGCAGTAGCGAGTGTGTTGCATCGGTGCCGCTGGGTACCCTGAATGCAGTGCAGACCAGCTTATATCGACTACAAAGGGGAAACAGCCACGGGGGACAAATCAGTGTGAAGAAGAACTAGCCTAGTTTTTAACTGGCTTTTGTGCCGCGCCAACTGTTTCCCTGCCAAAGTCTGTGGAAAACATGACAGAGAGCAGCATGTACTGTTCATCCAGGGAGTCGGTCCAAAGGCAGCTCGAAAACCACGGCTTTTAAGAAACGTCCCTGCTGAAAAATGCAATACAGGTGTCACAGCCTGCAGCCACGGTACCAAAGGAACCTTAATTTCCTACTTTTATTTTCCCTGATCTCTGATTTTTCCCCGCTGGCGCTGAGGTAGCCTAATAATTTTGATTTGAGTGTGTATGTACCTGCACTAACATTTGGAGGACTGTCAGCTTGGCACCGACTAATAGGCATCAACTGAAAATTAGTCTGACCTCGGCCAATTAAAAACGTGGTTTTTCTGCAGGAGTATCTGTACTGCATGTAAGAAAACTCTCATTACTTGTTGAGAAAAAGAAAAGATCAAGAAAGATCAATAAAATGACAGCTTATTCATTACCATCAAGGTCTTGAACCTGAAGCCGAGATCAACTGTTTTAACTTCAATAAGTTAGTGTCCAGGCTGCCTGAAATTTTTAAGTTGACCCAATTTGAAAAGACAAGTTGTAATGACTCAAAACTTCTTCGATCAAATAAACTTCAACATAAATATTTAGATAAGTCTCTGTATAGTTTTAACTCTCAGACAATGCATGCTGGGAAATCTGCTCGAATTCTAATCACGATTCCTCAAAAACTTCACCTAATGAGTTGACTGAACTCCAGTGTTCTGAAAACAAATATGAGAAATTTGTATGTACGTAATGTACTCCAGGATTAGGTTGTGATCACACAAAAGGGCTGTTTTTTGATTCACTGCTGAAATGCGAAGCTGAGCCGCGAGCATCAGTGGCAGGACAGCTTAGAGGGCAAAAAGGAGAGTTACATTGTTCACATTCAAAGCATCTCTAATTAGAGCTCATTAAATTAAAAATTTACTAGAAGGGTGCACCCAGAGTGCAGATCTAACAGGCAACCTGAAAAGAATATTTGGACGTAAACCCTTTATAATCACAGGCATTCTGATTAGTAACTGTAATGTAATTACATTTTTTCCCAGTAATAGATTACAATTACATTTGTTTTGTAATTTAATTTATACTCTCCGGTATCCTATGAGACATTAATGTGAAATTTCGTCATAATTAGTGCACGCATCCTTGACCTTGACCTTTGACCTTCAGTTATTCTAATCAGTTTATCTTTATAGGGTGGGGAGGCGTTAGGGGACAAAGTTAGAAAAAAATTCCTTCCAAGCATTCCCGAGATATCATGTTCATTCTTGAGCCCAAGTGGTCATTTGCGTCAAGTTTGAAGAAATTCCCCCAAGGCGTTCCCTGAGATATCGTGGTCACAAGAATGGCACAGACATGAGGTCACAGTGACCTTGACCTTTGACCTCTGACCACCAAACTCTTATCAGTTCATCCTCTAGTCCAAGTGGTCATCTGTGTCAAATTTGAAGAAATTCCCTCGAGGCGTTCTTGAGATATTGTGTTCACAAGAACGGGATGCCCCCAAAAACTTAATGCCCCTGGCCATGGCTGTCGTCAGCGTGAAGGCATTAAAAATAAAGGTTTCTTAAAGGTTTTCAAAAACTGTGAATCACAGAGGTCCTTCAGCATTCAGCCCTGAATGTGCAAGAAAAAAATAAAGCTGTTGGGTCCAGTAGTTTGAGACATTTGCTGCGGACAAACGCACACACGCACACACATATGCAAGCGATCACATGATCCCCTCCAGGTGAATATGACCTCCAGAAAGCCTTTTCTGCAGTAGAGTGTGTGGGTGCACATACAGTATGTACTGCTGAACCAAACTCTTTATGGTTTAAGCAAATCATGAACTAATAAACCACATTAAAAACACATGAAACATTAAGTTGAATCCTGTTATATGAGGAGCAGAAACTGTAACCAATGTGCAGCAGTTTTTTTACGACTCTCAAGCTCAAGAACCAACTTAATATTTCATGGAGAACAGAAATTATCCTCCGGGCAGAAACGCTTCACGCAGCCGCGCTCAAAGACGCCTGTGCACTGCAGTATAATTGTTCTCAGCCGTGTTACAGTAGTATGACAACGGGGCTCCACTTATTCTCCCATTGCCATAGAAACCGGGCAGAAAACGTAGAAGATATCACTGTGGTTTGTTTGGCAATATAGTAGTGAGGCAGGCGCACACACACACACCACGAGGCCGTGGGGGAGGGTTAATAGGCACTGAATCTGTAATGCTTTGATGCTGAGCTGAGAGGAGGAAACGCAGCAGAGTTGGGAAGCGGAGGGATGGAGCGTGGCAGAGTTCTAGTCCTCGGAACAGAAGATATTAAAAGAAATCTGGTTCTGGTGACTGAAAACTTGATTTTATGCCTTATATGAGAGTGTCGCCGCTTAATATTTCAAAAGTATTTGGTTGAATTCATTAAGTAGTGTTTCATTCATCAGAAACAGACAAGTGTTTTTAAAGTATCGTCCTTATCGTGAGTGTCGGATGCTCGATTTTAGTGATTCGCCTTCACACTCCAATTAATTTAGTCTACAGCGACAAGCACATCGGCATCTTCAGCTGATTGATATTAGAGCTGCATCAGTGCTTCAGCTTAGGGCAGTTAATCAATAATTAAAGGAAACACTGACCACCCAGTACAATATCTATATATTTATTTTTTTGTTTCAATGTATTATTGTTTTGTTTTTTTGTCCACAGTTTTGTTTATTGAAAGTTTCAAGGCATATATGGAACAATATAACCATAAAAATGATGATGATGATACTTCTGATAATAAAACTAAATTAAAAAAGATACAAGGGAACTAAGATACAAGGATGTTGATACTAAGAAACTAAGTAAAAAAAGTTAACTAATAATTAAATAATAATGAAATGCAAATAAAATAAAAATAAACAGTCCAAGGTAAAGAAAAAGTACGTAAATATATAAATGAACAAACAAATTACAACAACGGGCTGAAGAAAAAATTAACTACACCATAGTTTTTCTGGAAAAGGTGTAGTGCGTTATTGTTGCATACAATACAATAATAGTGGAAAATTACACAACAACAAAAGATTTTGAGAACAACAATAATTAAATACCTCAGCGTGTAATGATCTGTGAATTAAAATGTACATGTTTTATATCATTTGAATAATTGTGTTCATAAATATCCCACAATTTATGACCAAGCTGATGTTATTTCAGTTATATATGATTATATATATTTTATATATTTAAGTTATCTGTCCAGTCTAATCAATGAACAAAACTTCTAAATTGGCAGAAAAGGATTCAGCATCCTTAATAACACCCAAAACAACTCCAGTATTGTTCAAATCTGCCGACCGGTTGCTGAAATATTGTCTGTAGAGGTGATTATGCTAATTAATGCTAATTGTGCTAATTAAGCAAAATGCCCGACATTTAGCCTCCAGCACTTTCTAAACGCAGGGGACCCGTGCTGTACATTTCTAATGTAAAACTTTTTTGGGGTGATCAACATTTCCAGGTTCACATTGCTGGGAGGTGAACTAAAATCTCTCCACCACCCTTCCAAACAAAAAACAAACAAACAAAACAAAATAACAGAACAACAACTGAAAACCCACAAATCCTAACAGAGTAACAGTGCAGTGTCTTAACAGTTTTATCTGGTGGGGTTCAGTAAAACGGTTGCAACCAATTCAGAAGTTTTGGTTTAAAAAAAGAAAACTTTTGGTGATGTTCTTGCATTTTTCTGGTCAGTTTTGTTGCCTGTTTGTTTCTCTGGCAAGAAGAGAAATTCAAAACATTATAATTAAAGGCCTTTAACCAGTGTCTTTAAAACTTCTGGAGCAACTTTTCTCCTCTGAGTCACACTACATGTGAACTAAAGAGTGAATTTCCCGTCCAATCAACCGTAGCATGCTGAGATTTTTCAACTACGGACTTAATATCACGGCAGAAAGAAATAATGAGAATAATTTATCAAGAGTTCTTTGCAATACTTCTCATTTTGTACCATTTTGTTCAACAGACACACCAACACATCCTCAGAGTACATTGTTGGTCTACATCCTCCAGAACATGAGTTTTAAGTAGATAAGGGAAACTTTTTGGGGATAAGATAAGGATAACGTGGTAACAGGTCATTTGTCATCACGGTCGCAATAATAACGACTTGGTTAATCTTAGAGAATGACCGCACCCAGAGGAAAGGAAAACTTCAAAATAAGAGCTCAGTTTAAGACCAATATGAGACTTGAACCATTTGCTCATACTTCTTAAATTCGGCTCCTGAAATTAGTCTCAGTTTGAGACTAAATTGAGCCCAATTTAAGACCTTTTTTTTCCCTTTTTGTCTCACCGCACTGATCTCGAATTTGTCTAAAATAATCGGGGGTCTTCAGGAGAAACAGATGAGACTTCGGGTAAGCTCAAAATAAGCTCATCATTTATTTCTTATGACACGAATAAAAGACGATTGTGAGAAACTAAACTTTCCTCTTGGTTGACTTGGGACTTGAGGGCAAAGACTTGAGACTTGTGACTTGCAAGACACCTCTGACAAAAATACAGAACACTGGCAGCCTTATCCTTTAAAAAAAAACAGAGAAGTATATCTTTCTTTTTATTATATTTCCTCATTTCATTAATGAAGCACAGTCACACAGTCCTCAGTTCTATTAATTTCCAGACTTTACTCTCGCTGGAGCTGTAACAGAAATCTGTGTGTGGGCGCCGTGGATGTTTTGGCATCTGTACGTCTGCACACGTGCTTGTGTGTTTTGTTCTTTCATGCATATTTTGTTCTGTTGTGTTTGCATGTGTGCCCAAATGTGCATGTTTGTCCAGCTATGAATCTGCAGTTACGCATTTAGCTGGAATGGATTTGGGCATGGATGGTTGTGTCCTCTCTCTCTCTCTCTCTCTCTCTCTCTCTCTCTCTCTCTCTCTCTCTCTCTGTGAGAGTGAGTGAGTGAGAGAGAGAGAGAGAGATGGCCCCTCGGGGTGTGAATTAGCTTGCGGTGTAAACGCGGAGACAGAACTCTGATCAACTGTGTCCAAAAGACGAATGATGTAAAACCACTCCTCTCCTCTCTCATTATTTACACCAACTCCAGCTCTCCTCTCCCCGTCTCCACCCATCCCCCACCCCCCCCCAATTGCCTTCCAGACTCCCTCCTCATTTCTCCTCTCCGGCCTCCATCCTTTCCTTCCCTCCTCTTTCCTTCCATCTCCCTCCTTATCCACTTTTCCAATGTTCCCGCCGCTCTCATCCGTCTCTCACCCCCTCATCTCGTCCGAGGCCATCCCTCTTCGCCTCCTCCTCTGTAGAGGAGGTGAGGTGAAGCGGAACAGCACTTATCCAGTCCGCACATAAATTCCCACCCAAACAACATACTTTTAGAGTCTCTGCTGAAACACATTCACAATTCAAGATATGGACTGTCTGCGTCTTTTGGTGCACAACAATAAATAGTAAAAGTAAGTAAGAAAAAGAAAATGGAAGAATCTTATAAAAGTGTGTTACTTAAATAAAAGACCCATATAGTCTATAATGAGATTTTAAATTTTGACTCCTTCATACTGATCTTTGATGTGTTTTCTGGTGAAGATTTTGCAGGTTTCTCATGAAATGTAGAATTAAACAACCATTTTTTAAACAATACTATTTATTCTAAAGTTGCAGCGGTGGGAGGAGTAGGGGAGACCGGGGATGGTTGTAACAAGGGGATAGTTGTAACACTCTCAGTTTGACCAATTAGAAAATAGCTGTGGTGATGTCATCAATACAGTCCATGCCCACTTACAAATTGAGCTCACTGGTGAAGCCTCATGTCTCTGAGTTGAAAACTGTCTGTTCTGGAGCCAAAAAACGATTTTTCAGGTAAGAAAGT
>JAJHUR010103107.1:0-13334 GCA_027495735.1 Lutjanus campechanus
CAGCTCAGGGGTGTGGATGACAAAATTCAAAGTTTCATTCCACACTGGGTTAAAACCTGCAGGTAGAGGGCAGTAGAGGAGTGAGTACCACCATCTGGGATGTGACCTTTTTTATTTATCTTATTGTTGTTGTACACTTGTACTAACTTTTCTCCCACATACCATGCTGGCCCTACCATCAACACCACCTATGTGAATGAATGCATGTATCATCTGAATTAAATATGAAAAAAAGAGGTGTGGAATCCAGTCATATATTTGATCACTTTAGACTTGATTAAAAAAATCAAAAGTTGCAACTCGACTTGGACCTTAACACCAATGACTGGTGACTTCACTTGGACTTGAGCCTTTTGACTCGAAATTACTTGATATCTTCTAGCCAAACCCAAAGATTATGAAGTCTGTTACTTAAAAGGTGTGCCACAAATAAGTTTATTTCCTGAATCAACTAGCATTAACAATATTCATTCACAGCAAGTCACACTTAATTCCCAAGATCCACTTCGCTTGAACCAATCTGACAGCATCCAATCAAGTTGCAGGAGAGAAACGTTAAGAACTAACATTATGTTACTGAGCTCCAGTTGGGGAAAATGATACCAAAGATAATTTAATCGACTACAGAAACTACAAGATGGTCAACAAAAAATTAACTGCAGTATGCAAAACACGCAGGTTGAAAATTACAGGCGGAAAATTTCCAGCTTCATTTCACATTTGAAGCTGCTCAATGAATGCTAAGTCGAGGTTAATATTAACCTAGTTAGCCTGTGGTATCGCCCACTAATAGGGGTGGGTGATACCACAACATTTGTTTTCGATCCAGTATAAAATAATTTAAGGCCAGAATCGCAGATATCAATACTTTTTATTCTTAAAAGCACCTTATGTATTTTCATGTAGAGGAGAGCAGTGTGCTATTATTTATGTGAATTCATTATCAGTAGACAGACTAAATCTGCCTAAATTCACAGTAGTCCTCTCACAGTTACATTAAATTATTATTATTATATTCAGCCATTTACACATTTCAACTTTGATTTTTTTCCCAATTCCATTCAAATCAAGGAATCTGATTAATTTAGATAATACGTTTCAATGGAGTGAATATATTATTCAATGTCTGAATATATATTTAACTTGTCTATCAAAGTAACAGCTATTGATGGACAGTTTGAAATGTAACATTGCTTAAGATCAATGCTTAAAGGATAACTTCGGTATTTTTCAACCTGGGCCCTATTTCCCCATGTGTGTGTGTGTGTGTGTGTGTGTGTGTGTGTGTGTATGATTGATAGCTGCAACTCGTTTTAAAATTGGTGCGGTATTGAGGGACGCGGATGCAGCCGGCAGCCGCGAAACGAGTTATAATGGTAGATATCGGGGCAAATTCGTCCGTAAAAGTTTGTGCATTAAACGTGCTTTTTTTCGCCACAGTCCAGCTCACATCACCAGTGTAATCTCTGTCAACAACACGCAAAGCGTCTCTCTTACCGTTCACTCTGTGACGACATCTCACAGGATCTTTGCTTGTTGAAGAATGTCTTCGTTGCAGCGAGTAGGACAGCTGTTTTCTTGAGGTGTGTTTGGTGAAGTGTTTCAGGATTGGATGTCTTAACTTCTTGGGCTGACAGTAGTCATCTTGAGAAAAGTGTGCACTGCAGACCCGATGGTCTGCCAGGTGCAGTGTCTGGACAGGAGCGTTAGCATCCAGTTGTAGCACAATTAGCCACAACTTCAGCATGTTGCTGTCCGACAAAGTCAGCCTATGAAAGCTGTACAGGGTGTTGCACAACATCCTGTTCTTGCACTTCGGCGAAGCAAAAACACGAACCATTGTTTTCAATAGTTGCAGTAGAACTTTCAACTGAACTCTGGGACAGCTAACTCCGCTCTGACCGGCTCTCAGCATGACTCCTGTTTTCTTCCGGCAACAAACAAAGATCCCGCGAGATGTCGTCACACACAGCAAGCAGTAAGTGAAGCATACTGTTGACAGAGATTACACTGGTGATCTGATCCGGTTTGTGGTGAAAAAAAGCACGTTTAATGCACAAACTGTTACGGACGAATTTGCCCCGATATCTACCGTTATAACTTGTTTCGCAGCTGCCGGCTGCCGTACCTCAATACCGCACCAATTTTAAAGCTATCAATCATACACACACATACACATGGGGAAATATGGCCCAGGTTGAAAAATACCTAAGTTATCCTTTAAGATCTGATATGACTTAAATATTAATTCAACTACTATATATGGAGATAATCATGCCTGATCCTCTCTGTGTTGGGGTTCTGGATGCTGTGACATTCCCTCCTCTCCTCTCCTCTCCTCTCCTTCTTTTCTGTTGCAGCTCCAGGTTCTCTTTCTAGTGATGAGAATTATCCTCAATATAGTGTCTCAATAGAGACAGTATCCAGACCCAGCGTTACAGCGTTTTGTTGCGTGTGAACAAATTTGTAGCATTTCATTCACGTTTTCATTCACTGCTGTGAAATATTTCCAAACCAAGGTCCTTTTTTGTTCACCCTCACTATGTGTGGTCAGGGTTGCACACCATGATATGCCAGGTCACGACTAGGTCACCTCTTGTAGTAGTATGATTTTCAGCCTGTTTGTTTCAATCCCTGTGAGCTCCCTTGTGTCAAAGATAGATAGGAAGAACCCCTGTTTGTGGTCAAGGACTCACTGGGACTGAACTGCCAGGCACTAGGGCGATCATTGGATGGGTTTGGTGGAAAGGCACACAATGGGGGCAGATGCAGGAGGGAGAAGGTGTATCTGATCCAACTTGCCGATCTAACTAGCTTGGGTAATGTCTTTTTTTTTTAAAAAAGAAGAAAAAAAAAGACTGAAGCTGAACAAACAGATCAAACCTGGGGGTGGTGGGATGGCCTCTACTTAGGTTCATGGAAGAAGGCTAGGAACTAAGGAGCAGCAATACACCATTATGTTTGGATGTGAGGTGGAATGAGGACTCTCTAGAGTCTCCATTTAATATAAAAAGAGGTGTATTGGGCTTTGTTCGACAGTTCGATCCTGGGATCGGCTCAGGTTTGTTGATTTTTTACTGCACCAGAGAGATCAATAAAAGTCTTTATAACAGAAGTTGCTCTTCCTCCAGTGATCCTTTTTGTCTTCGATTTTGACTTTGAAATATTTTTGATGTTTGGCTTTTCAAAGAAGGTTAAGGGCGTGTTGTGACCTTGACCCAGACCACTCTGGCATAATATCAGAGACTGTTTGATACAACATTCTCTGCTGAAAACACTCTCACCATTGTTGTTAATGTGACTCGTCTCTTCCTTGGTCTGATCTTGTGGTACTCCATAGATCTCCACTCTGACCAGGGGGTCTACAATAGAGCCCTCCTTCTGATTCACCTTCGGTAGCTGCTGCCCGCTGATCACCTGAGAAACACAAATATATTTTCATATTAGACACAGAAACCACTGTGCTGTACTTGCACAGAACTAGACAACTACTAGACTTTCATTTAGTTCTGAACCTGTATGGATAAGCGCAGTGGTTTGTAGCCTTGCTGCTCCTCTGGTTTCTCTGGACTGAACTGAATGCTGCTGTCTCTCATGAAGTCAGGCTTGAGGACGTAGCCGCAGCAGCCGTTCTGTCTGAACAGCCCATCGTTCAGATCCATTTCCAGGCCAGCTGTCTGGAAGTTCAAAGCCACTTTGGGAAAGAAGAAGAAAGGAAATAATGAAATTAACTGTTGCTGATTGAATCACATGATTTCTCAGACTATGAAGTCCAGCAGAAGACTCTTTCATCCACAGCAGACATCCGTATTGCAGGAAGCATCCTGTCAAACTCCTCCTGCTGAGGAGGTGATGTTCTTTATTTGGCTCTGACCTGGCCTAATATCCCTGTAGGAGGGACCAGGAATGGCAGTGAGAGCATGCACAAAGATAATTATCCTCAATACATTGTTTCAAAAGAGACAGTATCCAGACACAGCGTTCTGGACAGGACCCGCTCATCCATCAGAAACTTCGACCATGTGTGAGACCTTGTGAATGTGTAGTGGAACACAAAACCTTAATTAGGGCCCGAGCATCGAACGGTGCGAGAGCCCTATTGAAACTGAAGGAATTATTAGGGCCTGAGCGCCGACCTCGGTGCGAGGACCCTATTGGAATTAAAGGAATTTTTTTTTTTTTTAAATCTTGTAGCAAGCATTCCTTCAAGAAAATACTGCATTGTCACTCACTTCTGTCTAACTCTACAACCCCCGATTTATTTCATTGTCAAACTCGTAGTCTTCAGTTGCAACAGATGCTGGCTTAAGTAGCATCATCACCTCCCCCTGGAACCACAAAAAGCCTTTATACTATTTATTTCACATGTAAAGTGGTACACAGTTTAATGTGTAAAATCAGTTGTCTCTGAACAGTCATCTTGTGTCTCATTATACAGTTTATTCCCGTAAAGACAGTCAGTCAAAGCCAAATAAAAATCAAGAATAATTACCAGACACGTGTAAGTATCTTTTAAGGGTGACCATTCTGCTGGTTCCACACTTGTAGTAGTCAACCCGGGGATAATTGTCAGTCAGCTCAGTTAATTCAGTCAATACAATCTCTCTTGCTGAAGACGACTGGATCTCAAATACTCTGTAGTGCTCCCTGTACCATAAAGCTAATTTTCTGCATATGAAGATCAATGTGTTTTACAATATACACATTTGAAGTATCTCTACAAATTCAGGCAGTCCACCTACTGATCCACACACAATAATCATCCCATTTCTATATTCTATGACATTGCTAGAGACACTCTGTGCTACTGTAACTGTTGTGAGACCAAGGTATTTTTGACTGAGGTGAAGTGCTACATCCTCTTTCATGACATCTATTGGAAGTGTCAATATATGTGTCAGTCTGAAGTCTGATCTCTCATAACTCCTTGTGTGCGTGTGATAGCCAATCATTAGCTGGTGCTTACTTGCCAAAGACAGTGTAATGCTCTTGAAACACTTTGTGTGTCTGACAAACTGTTTGAAAAAAAAAAACAGTGCTTGGTCTCAAAACGCATCGTCCCAAAACATAACATTGGGGCCGAACAGCTTTATCATTTCTGGATAATGCTCGAGAAAGTGATGTTTTGGCAGGAGTGCCTCATCTGGAAATACTTTTTTATATCTCTGTCTGTGCTCTGAGATTTTATACTCTATGCCACAGACTGCTAACAGTGGACAAGTCCAACAACCAGCTCTACAATATCTTTCTAGAATCACTTTCCAGGCTGGCTCATCTTCAGGGATCAAATGACCAATCATAAATGGTAATAACCTTAACAAACACCAATTTTCATTCGCGTTGCCACCTTGTTGTTTTGCGACTTAGAAAATGATGTGGCACCAAGTGAGGGCGATTTTTTTTGTCAGCCCACTTGTATTGAAAGCTTATTAAGGTCATCAAGCATAAACAACTTCTTGGAAATAAGTAGACCAAAGCACAGTGCAAGCACAACGGGGACTATGCCCTCAAAAAGATGATGGACAGTTAGAAGAACCAGGGCAGCTGCTTCCATCTGCTGAGACAAGAGATCCAGAATGCCCGAGCATGCCGCTCCAAGGCGCTCCAGACGAGAGGAAAAGACAGATCAGCTGCCGGCATGGGACCCTCTGAGAGACCCAAGAGCCCGAGACACAGCCTGCTTCTCCTCCCTTCTCCAGAGCAACCCCTCTTCTGGTCAGAGAGTAAAAATTAGGTTCAGATCAAAACTTAGGATCTCCCATTGATAATGATACCAAATATTCTCTTTTTGGCTTCCCATCTCTCTCAACTGTTGAATGGTGCCTTAAACAGTGAATTTCACTGCTTTGTTTTAAAGATGTCCACTTATGATTTAATGACTTAATGATGCATCTGACTAAGATCTGCTTGATCCGATTTGATGGTCCTTATTCACCAAACATAGGATGCTGCATTGATGCTTCAGTCATTCAATCAGTTATGCTTTCATTCATCGTTGTTCTCATTGTATTTATTATATTTGCTCATGTTTGTCTGTACATGGTGTATTTGTGTACATGTATGTCTGTGTGGTGGTATTTGTTTGTTCATTTATGTTTGGCAGTTATTGTGTCTAGTTAGTACTTAATAAATCTTTTATTTATAAAGAACTGATTATGTGAGTTTGTGTATATGAAATATGACGGTCACTGTACACAGGGAAAAGAACTCCATAGCAACCCGCAGACTGAGTCTCAATTAATGAATTGGCTATCAATTTAACTTTTTCAAGGGTGGCGCCCAGATGATGTTGTGACTGTGTGATGCTTTCACAAACCTGTGTAAGAGTGTTGTTGCTAAAGTCAAAGTTCACAAATAATGAGTAAATTCAATGAAATAATTATGAATTTCATAAACAATACTGCATTGTGAATTGCGAAACATGTACCACAAGACATGTACCATTGTTTCTGGATTTTCCTCCCTAAATGATTCAAATGAGCAGCGGCTTAAGTAACTAATTACAACCACTCAAATTACTATAATGAACTTTTTTTTGTTTACTTTGTACTGTTTTGAGTTTTTTTTTAAAGTTTGTACTACTTACTACTTACTTGTATTTAAGAATGTAGTATATCAGATCTTTTTTTTTTTTGACAAAAGTGCTAATGGGCAGAGTGTTTACATTTTCCTATGTCTGACCTGTAAACTCATGAATTTAAACGTGTAAAACAATGCACTTTTATTTTTTTTATTTATTTTTTTCTGTGTCCATTTTATTAGTGTTCACAAACATGTACAAAAGTACAGGAACAAAGAATGTTAGAAGATTATTTAAATAAAATACTTAGTGGGAGTAATTTATACTTTCAGAGATTTTCAGAAACACAAACCCCTTTTGATTGAATTCCTGCAACTTTTTTCTGACAATTCAGTGCAATATCCCTTGTGTTTGTAGTGATGTTATTAACAAAGTGCACTTAAATGCAGTCATCAGTGGTAGGAAGTAACTAAGTACAAATACCGTGTTACTGTACTTAGTAAAGTTTTCAGGTATCTGTCCTTTACTTGAGTGTTAATTTTTCTGACAATTCTTTACTTTTATTCCCTTCATTTTAACACAAATATCTTTACTTTCTACACATTATACTTCCAAAACAGGCTCATTAGTTTAGTTTCAATGCATCTGAGGTGAATTCCCAAAATCAGAACCGATTTCAAATTAATTTAATGGAAGAATAGTTAGAAAAGTTGATTACTTGGCGTATCCATCAGTGTACATCACACACAACAGATATACCAAGACAATACAGATGAGAAGAGACTCAACTACTGAGAAAAGGCAATGTTCAGTTACTTTTGCACAGAAACAGTTGGCAGAAATATCTTTCAGATGACTACTTTTTACTTTTAAACTTTTGAATATTTCAGAGAGAATATTTCACTTTTACTTGAGTAAAGCTAAGTAAAGAATCTGTGTATTTTTGCAACCTCTGGCTGTCAATAACAACAACAAAAAACTGCAAGGAAAGGGTTACTAATGCTGTACATTATGTTTCCAGGATTATCAGTGAAGGCACTCAAGCCTGATTGTGTGATTTCAGATGCTGTAAAAAAAAAAAGAGTGATGTTGGCCATGGGAATCTCCAGGAGGCGTGCCAGTATCCCCACCGACGACCAAGCTGTTACAAGTTAAGAAAGCGTTGCAGTGCATCCTTTTATTTAAAAATGACTCAAAACAGTTAATTAATTAATCTTGTCACAGTCTTGTTACTTGAAAAATAGGTCCAAGTCTCCCTATAATGATTATTTTCATTATCAATCAATCTGTTAATTTTCTCAATAATTGATTAGGTGTTTGGTTCATAAAATGTCATAAAATGTTGAAGAATGTCAATCATTGTTTCTCAAAGGCCAAGATGACGTCCTCAAATGTCTTGTTTTGTCAAAGATATTCAGTTTACTGTCAGAGAGAAGTAAAGAAACCAGAAAATATTCACATTTAAGAAGCTGAAATCAGAGAATTTGGACTTTTTTCCTTAAAAAATGACTCAAACCTATTTATCAATTATCAAAATAGTTGAAGATTAATTTAATAATCAATAAATATCTGATTAATTAACTCATCGTTGCAGTTCTAAGAGGATGCTAAGTCCATTTACAGACAGGTGTAACATTTTGAAACTTTGTTGTGTTTCCTTTAATTTGTCTCCCTTCTCTGTAGTCCTATCATGAAATAAGATGCCAGTTTGTCACAGGGCTGACATACAGAGACAGACAACTACTTACTCTTGCATTCACACCCGTGGACACTCTAGAATCAGTTAACCTCTTACACTGTACAACTTTACACTATGGGTGAATTGGATTTAATCGCAGGGCTTTCTTACTGGGAGGCAGCAATGTTAACCACTACGCCACCAGGCTACCCTGTACTTAGAAGTGATGTATAAACATTTCAATACTTTACAAAAAATAAGTATATTCAAGTGTGCTTACTACTTTTGAACTTAAAATAAGAGTATACTGACAGTTTACTTTTTATGTACTTATCAGAGATATACTTAACAAAGTTAAGTTGTTAAGTATACTTGGCTTATACTGAAAAATATACTAAAAGTCTAAGGGCCAGATCCACAAAGAATGGATTGCTCCTGCTAAAAGCGCCATTATTTGCGCAGAATTAGCTCACGCAATCTGCCCTGTTTTAGCGCCTTATCCTCAAAAGAATTTGCTCTAATCATATGCCAGCGCTAACACGGCCACAAAGTTTGGCAGCTGAGCGCAATTTGCGCCTCTGCGCAGCGCTGTCCGTGGTTCTGACACGGAGCAGAGCTAACCGATAGATAGACTTAACAGCTGACTTTGATTCCTGTTAGCTTTCCATTGTTGCAAATATAACTTTTGGTCTGCATTCCACTTTCTGACAGAAGGGAAACTACAGTGAGCCGAAAGGACAGTCAGTAAGGAGAGAGAGAGTGTGAGAGAGAGATGCAGAACAGCTGTTTCTATGACATTTCATGAAGTTGCCCCAAGTAAAAACAAATGTGAGTTAATTTTGATTTAAGATCTCTCCACATTAGTTTACATTCGCAAAGATCAGATTATGACCTTAATACTGAGGCCAAAACGCACTGAAGGCGTCTAACTCTGCAGAACGCGCACTGAGAGCATGATGCGCATCAATTTGCCTTAATGCCTCCACTCCGAACTTGTTTACAGTTTGGAGCGTCAAATGAGGACAAGAGTAGTTTTCTCTGCACCCGCGGTAGTTGGAGGAGAGTTAAATGGAATAAAAAAGAGGTCATGGACGTAAGGATGGAGTGCTGATGAATCTGTAGCTACACCTGAAAGCAACAGAGAGTCATTTTGCGTGAGAGAGAGAGTGAGAGAGGGAGAAAGAGAAATTGCGCGGATTTAATACACGGGTCTCACTGGCGTTAAATAACACCGCTTTACTGCCTGTGGTAATTAGCGCTGGTCTTTGTGGATTAGGTGGTATTTGCAATGAGGCTTATTTGCATAGGAAGGGGGCAATTTTGCGCTGAATTTATGAATATTCCCTAATTTACATGCATGCAAATTGGACCGGCGCAGCTAGGAGTGGCAGTGCAATTTGTGTTCGGTTTGCGTGCATTTCATCCTTTGCGTGTGCTTTGTGGATTGCACGCTATTTTTTATTTTTTTTTCTCTCATTTGCACAGGTTTAGCGGTCGCAAAAGCAGTGCAATCCTTCTGAGGATCTGACCCTAAGTATTTTAGCCTGGCAATTTAGTATGACACTTAATTGAGTATCTCGATCAAAAGTTTGAGTAGCTATAATTAAGCAATATCACACGAGAGGGAGTGCTGTGTTTGCAAGCACATTTTCATTGGTTAACGGTAATAAACAACAAGAGATTATGATTTGTTTGTTTAGTTAATAATTTATTTGGCTCCGCCAACACAAGTAGTTCCATAACAGGAGAGACTGTGGTTGTTGCCAAGCAACACATAAACATTTCCCACACAAGTTTGCTACTGTCGGCATATTACCGCTACTTTGTTACTTTGTCGTTGACATTAATCTGAACGTTTCCGTTTATTGTACAACCACTGAAATAGGACAGACGCTTTGGTAGCATTTTATTCTGTATTATCTTACTTTTTATTATTGCGTGACTTTTTGTAAGCCACTTTGTTAAGCTGTGCCCTCTCTAAACATGCTGGTAGAGAGAGTTTTGGTCTGTTTTTTCGCCGTGGAAGTAATTTTTTCACTGTTTGTTGACATTGTTGCCTAGCAACTCGATGGCTGCATTGAGGGATCAGCTGATCACTCTTAAGCTCGCCGGCATTGCGGCCAGATCAACAAGCATACCTGAAGAGCTCTCCAGACTACGGAGGCTTATGAAGAAGCGGAGATATTAGCCGTGTCTCCCCCCCTCCTCTCATCATGGGCAACGTGAGGTCGCTGGCTAATAAGATGGAAGCGCTAACAGCAGTCGCTAGGAGTCAGAGGGAGTAATGGTACCGAGTGTAGTCTCATGTGCTTGACGGAGACATGGCTGCACCAGTAACCGGTCCGCATCACAGGTACGATTCTGTACCAGTCAAATTCACACAGATTCCGCATTGTTATGAGTCGCTCAAGGACAGTGGCAAATGGTCTGAATAAGACCGGGCTCGGATTGTAGAGGTGATCGTGACTGTTGAGCAGAACAGAGCAGGAGTTTGGAGTAAAAAGAAAACACCTTTGATTAAATGCTGCTATTGATTTAACTTAAGCAATATCACACTCGAGGTCGTGCTGTGTTTATATCAGCACGGTGTGATTGTCTGCGAATCACACCAGTGCTGATATTTACAAACACAGCACTCCCTCTCGTGTGATATTGCTTAAATCAATAGCAGCATTTAATCAAAGGTGTTTTCTTTTTACTCCAAACTCCTGCTCTGTTCTGCTCAATAGTCACGATCACCTCTACAACCCGAGCCCGGTCTTATTCAGACCATTTGCCACTGTCCTTGAGCGACTCATAACAATGCGGAATCTGTGTGAATTTGACTGGTACAGAATCGTACCTGTGATGCGGACCGGTTACTGGTGCAGCCATGTCTCCGTCAAGCACATGAGACTACACTCGGTACCATTACTCCCTCTGACTCCTAGCGACTGCTGTTAGCGCTTCCATCTTATTAGCCAGCGACCTCACGTTGCCCATGATGAGAGGAGGGGGGGAGACACGGCTAATATCTCCGCTTCTTCATAAGCCTCCGTAGTCTGGAGAGCTCTTCAGGTATGCTTGTTGATCTGGCCGCAATGCCGGCGAGCTTAAGAGTGATCAGCTGATCCCTCAATGCAGCCATCGAGTTGCTAGGCAACAATGTCAACAAACAGTGTAAAAATTACTTCCACGGCGAAAAAACAGACCAAAACTCTCTCTACCAGCATGTTTAGAGAGGGCACAGCTTAACAAAGTGGCTTACAAAAAGTCAGGCAATCATAAAAAGTAAGATAATACAGAATAAAACGATCAGGAGCGATTGTAACAGGCTGCACGCTGCCGGTCGGCGCATGCGCACATATATGTAGGCCTATGTTTTTTTTTAAATGTCAATAAAGTTTTAAATTTTTTTAAGGATTTGAAAGGCTGTGGAATGCGATGTCATCAAAGTCAGAAATATTTTTAGGCTGTGGAATGTGATGACATCATGCTCTTACTGTGATGACATAATGCGCTTACTGTGATGACGTGATGATGACGTCATCATCGCTCTCTCCCTCTTAGCTAATATCACATAGGCTACTATTGACTCAATGAGTCAGATCTCAGTACACATTATAAACACAGGTGATATTCCAGTAAGATACATGAGTGAAGTTAACACAGCTAATAAAACATGAAAATACACTTAAATAACATGGAACAACAGAAGCTGGTCCAGATCAGATCGGTCACACTAGAAATGTGTGTGAGAAATACTAAACAGTTGCACGTCCACCCATCCCCACCCACCGTCCCTAAACCTCAGCAAGGCACTAGGAGAAATCCTTTAAGATCAAGATACACTGTAAATAATACAGAAATGTCCACCCAGCAGGAAGAAACTCAGGTAAAATCTTCGTCCAATGCTACTTTCGAAAAGTTAAAAAATGTACCCACGAGTGTGCTTCCATCAGATATACCAGGACGTGCTAGGGCAGTGAGCACAAAATTGGAACGTAGAAAATTAGATTGGGAAAATGACGAGCAAGTTACAGAAAAGGAACGACTGAAACAAATACAGGAAGGGCAGGAGAAGAAAGAAAGACAAATGCTCTTTGAACTCGACAGAATGAATGCAGAGGAGGGCAGTCATCAGGCAGAAAAAATACTCCAATTTGCTCACAGCAATGTAGGACTTACAAACGACACCAATACAGCTGTGAGAGAGAGTGAAAAATTCATCAAATTAGCACATGGGAAAGAAGCCGAACAAGTTAAGCGGCAGAGGGACAAAAAAAAGCAACGAGCTGCAACTCAGCGGTCGATCTCTGACTACAATGAGATGATGGTCCAAGAGAAAGAGCAGAAGGCAGAGGAAGAGCGTCAGGATGGGTTGTGCTGGCGTCGCAAACTTAAAGACAGTGACAAAGACCTAATAGAAAAACATGATCACAAGGTTCAACACGCCAAAGATGCAAGAGGGAAGGTTGTTGAGTACAATTTGACCGTGGCAGCTGAAAAGCTTGCGCACCGAAAACAGCTAGAAAAGCAAGAAGATGATGAAGCCAAGAAGTCTGTCAAAGAAAATTTGGAACTAGAGAGAGATTTTCAGCAGTGGGTTCAACAGGAATGCCAAAAAGTCCCACCATTTTCCAAAAACATTAAAGAGAGCATTACTAAAAATAATGGAACAACAGGAGGGTTGGATGGCATTTTTAGTGAGAACGGAAATACTAAACAGTTGCACGTCCACCCATCCCCACCCACCGTCCCTAAACCTCAGCAGGGCACTAGGAGAAATCCTTTAAGATCAAGAAATAATACAGAAATGTCCACCCAGCAGGAAGAAACTCAGGTAAAATCTTCGTCCAATGCTACTTTCGAAAAGTTAAAAAATGTACCCATGAGTGTGCTTCCATCAGATATACCAGGACGTGCTAGGGCAGTGAGCACAAAATTGGAACGTAGAAAATTAGACTGGGAAAATGACGAGCAAGTTACAGAAAAGGAACGACTGAAACAAATACAGGAAGGGCAGGAGAAGAAAGAAAGACAAATGCTCTTTGAACTCGACAGAATGAATGCAGAGGAGGGTAGTCATCAGGCAGAAAAAATACTCCAATTTGCTCACAGCAATGTAGGACTTACAAACGACACCAATACAGCTGT